>CM067511.1:5851120-5982283 GCA_034509495.1 Acestrorhynchus altus | reverse complement strand
GAGAGAGAGAGAGAGAGAGAGAGAGAGAGAGAGAGAGAGAGAGAGAGAGGGGCAGGGCTCAGTTCTCAGTTGATAACCTGGTAGTTCATTGAAATTTCAGACAGATCTCCTTCTGTTTGCTAGTGCAGGCCAATCACGGCCACAACCCCAAGACACCAGAACAGCTAGGAGTGAAGGACTGAGGAGATCCCCAGGAAGAGGCTGTGGAAATAAAACATGGAATGAAGTGTAGAAGAAACCAGGACTACATCCAGCCCAACATAAGCCACTTTATAGCCAGCAGTTGAAGGTACCTGTATATGATGCATCATTTAGGGTGGTATTCTTTATGGAGTAAATGGAGTTAGGTGCCCACTTTGGCAGGTCATGTTAGTTTGGAATGTACTGAAGTGACTTTATAATGCCTTATTTCACCAGTATGATCTAAAATTGAAACGAATTCATGATTTAACTTATGAACGTCTCCATTTCTCAAAGACCTCTTATTTTCTTCACTGAACTGGACAGAAACAGTTGCATGCTTTTGTGTTTTGTTGTGGGGGAAAAAACCCAGCTTTCACAAGCATGGCATTGTTGCCACTTCTCATTGGCACGCAAGACCAGGAGCGTCTCCAGATTCACACAGAATCTCAATGACTTGATCACTGTGACCGGGCGTTCAAAACAGCAGAGCAGCTCTGACTTGTTTTTGGTTAGACGTGTAAAAGACACTTTTGTTTAATCGGAGTGTGAGAGTGTCTTTTCCCCCAGTGTTGGATTGCACAGTGCCTGAGGCAGTAGGTGCTTGATTTGATCGATGTTTTTGTAGGTAAATCAGGTCCAACCAAGTGACGGATTGTTCTCAGAAGTACAATAGAAACAGTGGTACATGAAGGAGAACTGACATTTGAGTGCAATTCAATGGTGTAAACATCATGAACATTGATTACTCTTTTTTCTGGAGATACGTGGTGCAGTGGTCAAGGTCCAACTTGTTTAGATCTCAGAACCCACCAGTAGAATGAGAATTCAAAAAACAAGCAAAAATGAAAGACTGGCTCAGTATATGAGGTATTCTCAGTCCAGGACAATCTTCTAGAACAAACTGTTCATGCTGTCCACAGTAAATGCTTCAAAATAAGATTAAGAATAATATTTAAATTGTGAGGCAGTAGGTGCTAGACTGTCAGCATGTGTGTATAATGTCTAACCAGTTCCCAGACATACACCAGAAGCAGTGGTATGTAAAGGGGAACTCAACCACAAACACATTTAGAGTAGCTTGATCAAACATGGTGTATAATAATAATAATAATAATAATAATAATAATAATAATAATAATAATAATAATAATAATAATAATAAAAATACTGCTTTCCGTTGAGACAGTTCATCCAAACATCAAATATTTGAGCTTCAGTGTGTTCTGGTAGCACCCACAACCTGACAATGTGAAGAATTCAGTAGAACGAGATAAACAGCAAACAAAAACGAAAGAGAATCTTAGCATAGAGGTCATCTCAGTCCAGAATAAGCCTCTATACAAACCGTTCACTATTTGTCCAAATGTGAGAAGAACAGCCAATAGAACAGAACTCCTATATTTAGTGTAGCAGATAAACGAGAACCTATTGGCAGGCATGGATTTGAGATATAAAGAGATATAAATAGTGCTCCATCTATGGCTGGGCAATATGGACAAAAAATCATATCCCAAGTCAACAGAGTGAGGGAGTGAGCAAAATAAAAGTTTATGCAAGATTAACTGTTATTTAAAAATGTTAAAAATCAATATAAATGATATTGCCTCAGCCCTGTTTCTGTTTATATCCTGATATCGATATACATATTGATATCACCCAACCCTAGCTCATCCATTTTTGAGATTAGATGGGGAGTTGGGGATAAAGTGAGTTCTGACTTCACTAATGTGCTTATTGCTAAATACAGTACTGCTCAAACATCTAGTAGAAAGTCTTCCTGACAGTACTGACAGATACTCCAACAAAAGCAGGGTGAACTCTTTTTTTAAAATCAGCAGCTCTCGCAATGACTTTTCTACCATGAATTGATTGTGCAAAGTACATTTAGGTCTAAACCAGTCTCAAGACTCACGGAGAGTGATTTTTTTGTTTTAAAGATGTTTGGTTCAGGTCACCACCACTGGGAACAACAACTCTGAATTACTTAGTTTGCATCGTTAATGTGTGTTTTGTACACACTACTTGAATTCCCCTTTAAGAACTTTGTGTTCACTTTCCTTTTTCCTTTTTTTGCTTGATTGGTCAGATGACTAGCCATTGGATTAAACTGTAAGGTGTCCCTATTTGGCCATCCATTGTTTTCGTTAATTCTTCTGTTCTTACATAATAAGATTTCCAGACAGATTGCTGTTACATTATTATATGAAATACGTCGTTTGGCATAAATAAGATTCATGTGATGACTTGTTTTTTTATTCTAGTTTTGACAATGGGGTGAACATCAGTTAACATTCACACAGGTATCCAGTTACTTGCTCTCCTAGTCTAATTAAATACACCCATGCTTTGGTTACACTGAGACAGGAGGTGTGTCTGTGTGTGTGTGTGTGTGTGTGTGTGTGTGTGTGTGTGTGTTGCCCAAGCAACCAAGATTAGCTTGTTGTAGGATCATTTGATTACATACAAATGGACTAACACTGGTTGAAGGACATTAAGACTTCTGTCACCAACAAAGAATGCAGCATTCACATTCCCGATCAAGGGACGGAATTCCCCTCAGAGGTGTTGGGACACATGGGACACGTTTTCTTGTCCCATGCATACTACACATGACACCTATGCATGGATACAATAACCACATTAAACAGGCTTGTTTAATCAGGTTGTTCATGTAATTACACCTTTAAGACATGATATATGTAAATGAGCTTCATGCTGATTGGTTGCCCTGTTTAGAGCTGATAAAGTGGACGAGAGTAGAAACAAATAGTGGGCCACAATAATAATAATATTTGATTCGTTTGATTTAGGATATTAATGTTAATCAAATTCTTCAGTCAGGAAAATATTTTCTTTTCACTTTTAAAAAATAACCTTATTTTCATCACTGTTCTTATCATCAATATCATCTAAAAGGATCATGCTGAAACAAATTTGTGGCCATAAATATGACTTATACAAAACCACAGCTTTTATAAATCAGATAAACTCCTCTAAAATCAGATAAATCACTTACATGTGCAAAAATTCGACTAATAAGTAATACAATTCAAATGTGTCTGGTTTCTAGACACTGTTTGTCCTGAATACCTGAAAATATGTTGTGTCCATTTTCAGTTTATAAGAGCTCTCGAACCTGTACAAGTTCAATATCTAAATGGTATTAGATCACACTGTAGAGTTGTATTGCGAGCAGATCACTGCTGTTTAAAGGACCATGTTTTATAGTGTCCTGATAATGTTCTAGCCTCAAGGATGCTGGATACATTACAACACCACACTATGGAACAATCCAATACGTTGCCATAAGATTTAACAGAAAATGGTATATTGTGTTTATTGAATTGCTAGTTGTTGTTTACATTATGCTGCATGTTGTTATTGTGTGCTTTACAAGCTGATCTGTGACATATAATAGTTTTCACAGCAGGAACTGGAGGATTAAAGTAGTCTAATAAGAGCAAAATGTAAGTGAAACTCTGGGTACTCCATCTTTAGAGAAGTAAATAAAGAAGAACGTGTGTTGGCCTACATTCTAGCTTAGCTTTGTTATAGAATCATATCAGAGTGTTTCAAATTGTACTTTTATCTATTAAAAAGCATTTAATATCAAACCACACTGCATGACTTTGCAAAAAAAAAAAACCCAAAAAGAAAATCTGGGACAGTCTGTCTTTGAAGAAGTACATGAATGAAGTACATGGTTTTGTTAAGTTTCAGGTTTGCTTTGTTACAGAATCATTATCACATAGGTTCCGATTCCCTCTGCTATTCCAACATTTGTTATCTTAACAATTAAATGATAGAGAAGTCTCTGTCTTTTGTTCTTCTTGGTCAGATGACATTCCATTGGATTCCACTGTCAGTTATTTAAGACTCTGGTCGGGTTCCAGATCAGTTGATGTTCCATTTGGAACATCAGTTAGGACCATAAACATTTGGACAGTGATACTGTCTTCATGATTTGGGCTCTGCATGCCATCACATTGGATTTGAAATGAAACAACTCAACGGCTCAAAAGTAATTGGAGAAATTAATATTAACAAATTAATTACTCGTTATTTCATCCTTAATTGAGGTGCAGTTGCAGACACAGCAGAACTGAATCTTTTGTTCCAGGCCTTGGTTTGAAGATTTTTTCTCTAACTGGATCTTACTGAATTTTAATTAAATAACGCTGGTCTATATCAAGAGGTATAACAGTCCTTTTATATAATGCCAAGGGAAATACTTCTAGTGTTACCACACCTCATGTGAAAGCTGAAACTTTGTAAATGTCTGGCCTCCAGCAGAACACCACTAGCAACCATGGAGAAGGAGACCCCTGTGAGTTCAACCAAGCCACAAGACAAACTGCACTTGAACACATGTATGAGTGGGAGCCACCGTTATGGCTCCATAGCCAGCCAGTCTGAAGACAGCATTTCATCTGCTGCAGAAGTCAGCATCATCTCCCCAAAACGATCCTATGTGGCTGTAGCTGTGCTCTGCTATGTGAATCTGCTCAACTACATGGACCGCTATACAATTGCAGGTGAGTAGAGCAATCATCCTTGTGGAACTGGAAATCATGGGAAGAAACCGAGGCCCTGAAATCATTTTGTGTTTTATGATGTTGTATCTGTTTTACAGGAGTGCTGATCAGCATCCAGACATACTTTGATATTAGTGACAGCACATCAGGCCTGCTACAAACAGGTAAATCCAAAGCACAGATTATTGTATGTCCAAATTTTTGTGGACACCCCTTCTAATGAATGTGTTCAGCTACTTTAAAGTGCACCCATTGCTGACACAGATGTGCAAATACACACCCAGCTTGTGCAGTCCCTGTAAAGACGTACTGCCAGAATAGGACTCAGGAGCTGATAAACATGATCCTTTTGGCACCATGCCTAATGCCAGGCATGGGATAGAGGGGTATAAAGCCCCCATCATTGAGCTGTGGAGCAGTGGTGGAACTGTGTTCTGACGAATGATGGTTCTCCATCTAGTACTTTTGGGATGAGCTGGGGAGTTGAGGATGAGGTGGGATGGTGATCATCCAAAATCCTGACCACTGATGTTGTCACAGAGCAGCTTTACTTCACAAAAATAAAAAAGTGAACAACACATGAACAAAGGATAAAGACATAAACATCCTGGTGAGCCAAAGGGTGACAGTAGCAAGTAAAAGCTCCCTCAAAACTGGAGGAAGAAACCTTGGGAAGAACCAGGTTCACAAGGAGGACCCCCCTCTTCTGGTCAAACTATGTATACATAGTAAGGGGACACTGGACCCTCACACGTCTGTTCTAGTACTCAGGTATACTAATGTAATGTTAGTTTGCTGGTGGACAGTAATGACAGTAGAGGTTAATTATGGTCTGTGTAAATTCCTACATAATTGGTGATGGCAGGTGGGCAACTAGTCCAGCTCCAGTTGACTCAGAAAAGGCAGAGGGATGTAATTAGTTTGGTGTTTAGATTTATAGATTTATGATCATCATACTGCTCTTTCAAAACAAGAGGAATCATTCAGCCAACGTCATAAACTGGCATCATCATCAAAATGCAAAACGCATAACAAACCATTAACAAAGCAACTGCCGACCATTTGCTAGTGCGAGGTATTATGCTTCATTGCTTTTTTCATTGCCCTCTTTAGGTGTCTGTAATGATGTTTATTATTATTTTTTATCTATTTTGAAGCCGTTCGCACCTTTTAAAAGGAGCTGAAATATATTCTTAAATAAAGGTCACCTTCAGATCCATTGAAAAGAAAGAATTAAAATGCCATGCATTCATTTGTGAGTGTATTTGTTTGAATGAAACCAATTAACTGGGAACAATAACTAAAAAACACTGAGCAGAAACCAGAGGGGGAAAACACAACCACTTTAAAGAAACTGCAGTGTGTTGAAAGTAGTAGTCTAACCCGTTCCCTGCTCAGCAAACAACAAGAAAAAAAGCCAGTAGCACTGGTGGGAGTCTCAAAGGGGCTGCCAGCTCTGCCACCAGTGGGCTGACAGTGGCCTGCTGTCCTCTTGCTATCTGGGTGATAGTTCAAAAAGAGCTGAAAGTGTAAAGGACACTAGGATTGCGAGCACTGGCTCTACGAGACCTGTCCATAAAATTCATAGCTGATTCTGCTGAAGGTGTGATGCCCCTGTATGTTTCTGTTTGTGAACTGAAGAGAACTGTATGTACTTTTCTCATAAAAAGTGACACACAAAAAGGAAGCTCTTTACATCTATGAGACCACTTCCTGTTGACTTATGCAATGTTGACGCTGTTTGTACAGTGATGCAAGGTTGATGGTTATCACAAGTTTAACCCATTAAAGTCAAAGAAGGCCCTAATAAATATTTCAGAGTGGTCTGTTTGTGCAAGAGTGCAAATCGAACGTCCTGGTATGGAGTGAAATGTCTGGTGTCATGACAATATAAAATCTAGAGTCATTAGTCTTCTTTGAGCTGGGAATTTCAGAAGAAACAATAAATCAGTAGGTGTCTTAAAACTTTTGTCCATTTAGTGTCTCAATAGGATTAAGATCCAGGCATTGACTTAGCCATTCCATAACTCGACAAACTCTTCATTGATTTGAGCCATTCCTTGGTGGGCTTATTGGAATGTTTTGGGTCATTGTCATGTTGCATGGTCTACAGCAACAGCAAAGCAGCCCCAAACCATGACAGTTCCATCTCCATGCTTCATAGTTGGTATGAGCTTCTTGTGCTCAAATGCTTTGTTTAATTTGCACCAAACTTAACTGATTTTTAGATAAAGCCTTTCCCAGACATAACCTTCTTTCTACAGGACTCAGAGAGCCCTTTGTTGAAGTCAGTGGTATCACCACGGTTTTCAAGAGAAAACTAAACTATTGTCTGAGGTTTAAATAGGACAGCCTCCTCCAAAGTTCTCTCTAATGAAGATCTAATCAATAAAAGTTGATGTGCTGCACCTAATATATATATATATTAATAACATAGACTATATCTTGGGTGTGACTGGTTTCACGCAAATGCCTGGATTGTTTGTAGACAATCATGCACAGAGACAGTTTTACAGTCAAACAGGCATCCTATTGAAACTGGCTGTCACATGATGTGTGATAAGACCTGCTTTTAGGTCGCAGCCTGACAGTGTGAAATTTAAATTGGATTAGCTGATAGCAGGAATGTTTGCTGAATGCACACCATAAAGTGTTTGTTTTTGCAGTTTTCATCTGCAGTTTTATGCTGCTGGCGCCAGTCTTCGGCTACCTTGGAGACCGCTACAACAGGAAGGTGCTCATGGTGGCTGGGATGGTTGTGTGGATTGTCACAAGTCTGAGCAGCTCTTTTGTCACAGAAAAGGTACTGCAATACTATTCCTGGTGTATTTCTTGTGTTTAAGCAAGATTTCTTAAGCAAGACTGTTGCCTGTAACTGTTGTCATATTGCTAAGGTATTGCATGAATTCACAACCCTGAGGATTGGCTTTTTCAAAATACAAATTAAAGATCATGTTCGTTTTATTGAGGCTATTCATCCTTATGCAGACATTACACCTCTCCTGGACATCCCGGGAGTCTCCAGCATAACAAAAAAATCATATACAATATTCCACGATTTTCAGGATATTGTATATCAGTCTTGCACACCCTTTCATTCTGAAAGCATTATCGCTGTTCCCAAAACCCTCACACTGTTCATTATCAGTTTGGATAGTCTAGAACAGTGATCCCCAACCCTTGCCCTGGAAGCCCACTGCTGTGCATATCTGCTTTAAAGTATCCACTTGAACTCAACAGTGATTATGATGGGTGATCTATGAACAGTGAAAGCACTGTACTGTATCTAACCGTGATCTATCACATTTTTTTGGTTCTAGTACTTCTGGGTTCTGGTCCTGTTGCGAGCATTAGTTGGCACTGGAGAGGCCAGTTATATCACTATTGCTCCTACCATTATTGGAGACCTGTTCACTGGCACCAAGCGAACACTCATGATCTCCTTCTTCTATATCTTCATCCCTGTGGGAAGGTGAGAGCTACGCATAAGCAAAAAAGATAAATATTCATATAAAAAGGTTTTCTTTTAGATATAGATCATACAAACACACAACGTATAACAGCAGGTTCTTCATTAAAACCCACCATAACAATCATTTTCTTTTTGTGTTCAAATCTTAGTGGTCTTGGCTACATCCTTGGAGCCACAATTGCGAGTGCGACAGGAGACTGGCGTTGGGCACTCAGGGTAAGACCCTTCTTTTAAACCCTGGGAAGTCAGGACACAGATGAATGGTTATGCAAATGAATTGTTTGATTGTGCTGACCACGTGAAACAGTCAAGCACTGTAATGGTGTATGTTGCAGTAAGAGTGGATCAGACACAGCAATGCTTCTGGTCTGTTTAAACCCCTAAGTGTCACTGCTGGACTGAGAATAATCCACCAACCAGAAATATCCAGCCAGCAGTGTCCTGTGGGCAGCATCCTGTGAGCACTGATGAAAGACCAGAGGATGAGTAACACAAACTGTGCAGAAACAGATGAGCTTCAGTCTCTGACTTTACATCTACAAGGTGGAGCAACAAAGTAGGAGTGTCTAATTGAGCGGACTGTGAGTGGACACCGTGTTCAAACACTCCAGCAGCACTGCTGTGTCTGATCCACTTGTACCAGCGCAACACACACAAATACACCACCATGTCCGTGTCATTGCAGTGCTGCGTGACCCACCACTCGTAAAATACCTGCTCTGTGGTGGTCCTGTGGGGCCCGGACCATCATTAAGTGTAATCACTAAAATAAATTGTGCTATTTTTGTCAATGAGTGTATGTTAACGCCAGGTTTATTATTCAGATTCTCCATTAGTGTGAGTTCTACTGCAGGCCAGTAGATCACTTTAACCAGGCTTGGACAAGACTGGCCTAGACTAAAGCCGCACACTATAGTAATCAACCCATTTGGTTTTACTGCAGCTTAATCCTATCCTGGGTGGGCTGGGCCTGGTGTTAATGATGTTCCTGATCCCCAATCCACCTCGTGGGGCATCCGAAACCTCAGGAGCAACTTGCATGGAGCAAACGACTTACTGGGAAGACATCAAATACCTCCTCAGGAAGTGGGTAAAGTTAGACTGAGCATTTGGAACGATTTATATAAAAGTGCAAAGAAAGTTCAGGCTTCGAGATGAGCTGACACTACTGGTTTTAGCTCTTGTCCATTTTCGTGGAGGTAACAACTCTATAAGTAATCATCTCTAACAACAGATCAGCTTACATTCCTGATTTATTATACTGGGGGTGAGGGGGCATGTTTAAATTGAATGGACCACTTGCTTGCCAGTAAATACTGTATCAGATTTACATTTTCAGCAGAATTTTTCCTTTGTATTCTGTTTACCATCAGTTTTCAGTTCATGTGTTTGCTTTCCTGCAGCCGGAGCTTTGTCTGGTCTTCTTTAGGAGTGACTGCCATGGCTTTCGTCACGGGGGCTTTGGCCTTCTGGACACCAACCTTCCTATCTCGCGCTCGTGTCATACAGGGCCTCACACATCCCTGCACTAAAGAGCCCTGTGACCCTTCAGACAGGTACGCACAGAGTTTGAACATTGTCTTTTTTTCGTATTGCCTACATAGCAAGATTTATTTGAGTACTGTAGCACATAAATAATCAAAACAGTGAGTCAGTTGATCAGACACCCAGAGATAAGTACCTTCCATTACATGCTTGTAGAGAAGAAACCTTTGAGAAACCTTTTCAAACAATAACTGGTGGACCACAACCATGCCATGGCTTTGTACCACTGCGGATGGAGTAAGAAAGGTTAATTATGAAGATCTGGTAATAGAATGACATTTTTAATACATATCCTCATGTCATACAGTGTCAGAAATTCATCTGCACAACTTCTGTTGGAGTTGCATGAGATCTCTCGTCATAATTCAGAGTAACCAGAGTTATATGTGTAAAATCCTGTAATATTCCTCTACTGCCTCAGTCCACATGCTGCTTTTACTTCAGATGCTGGTTCTATATCTCTCAGCTGCCCATGAATGGGACCTATTGTGTTATTTTCCGTCCTTCCATGACTCACTCACACACTCTCTCTCTCCTGCTAGTTACATTTTTGGTGCGATCACCGTGGTAACAGGCATTGTTGGGGTTTTCATCGGCACCTTTATATCCAGAAGGCTGAGAGACACAGTGGCCAATGCTGACCCACTCATTTGTGCTGTGGGCATGCTCAGCTCCTCACCCTGCTTGTTTATCTCCATTGTTGTAGCGTCCACCAGCATTCCTGCCACATACGTAAGCTCACTGACAAGTTCTGCATCCAGTCTGTCTTCACTTCTTGCACTTTTCTTATGACTTGCATGAAATTCCTGTCCCTCAAAAAAGCTTTTATCATTCAGGTATTCATTGGTATTGGAGAGACTCTGCTTTCACTAAACTGGGCCATTCTAGCCGATATCCTGCTGGTAAGCTCTTTTAAACATCTCGATGCACACAGGTTTAGGAGATGTCAGTGTCCTAAAATACCTGAACAATACTCTTTCCCTTTTTACATCAGTATGTCGTCATACCAACCAGAAGGGCAACAGCTGAGGCCTTACAAATCATGGTGTGTCATCTTCTGGGTGATGCAGGCAGTCCATATCTCCTTGGCGCAGTAAGCATACAACATAGATTTTTACGGACAATGTATGAAATTGCAGCAATCACTTAAAAGTGCCATAGAATTGAGTATTTTAGTAGGTTTCATGCAAAAATACTACATATGTGACTTTGAATGGGGTGAAAATGCTCAGACGTTATTTTACACACCTGTTTACAACCATGTTATTATACCTCAGGATTATTCATTTGCCCACCCAAGCCTAGCATAATATTTTAAAATGCCACAAGATATTTTATGATCATATCCTGGTTTTAGCAGATAGTGTTCGGTCCTCTTTGTCCTGAGTGCTCTTAGCAAGTTAAGAACTAGATAATATAACTAGTAAAAAAAAATATATATATTAAAATAGATTTATTATTAAATAAATTATAACATTATTATTAATAATGTAAAATAATAATTATTAAAATATGAATTATCCTTATTTATTATAATTAACCAGAAAAACACTAGTTATTATTATTATTATTATTATTATTATTATTATTATTATTATTATTATTATTATTATTATTTTCATTATTATGTTCATTATTATTTGTTTTATTTATTTATTTGATTGCTTTTATGATGGTCTAGTAAGGGTAGTATTTAGCCTAATTAGCTAGCTTTGTGCAGCTTCCCCTTGACTCACCTGTTAGTGATGCATCACCTGGTCAGCTAATGTCAGCTTTAAACCTTTTTGCATTGCTTCCATGTTCTCCCAAAGTATCTGATGCATTGACGCTCAAATGTAAATGAATGTATGTTTATTTTGGGGACAAATCATAAAACCATTACAAAACAGTTTGGGGGGTCTTATAACTTAGTTCCCCCAATTCTGTTCCACATTGTCATGTTTGCCCATCTGATCAAACTAATCAGCAAAATAACAAATCTGTTTTTGTAAAACAAGAGTGCACATGAACACCACTGGAATGTTGCATTTGCTAGTGTAGGAGTAGGAAATCCTGGTTCTGGAGAGCTGGATTCCTTGTTGTGCTTGTTGTTCTGTACTATTATGATGTAAATATCCCATTAAAAGAAACTACAACTGAAAGCTTTGATTTTCAAATGAAAGCGTTTGCTATCATCCATTTCTAATGGTTAAAATTCTCCTGCCCAGATTTCCGATGCTCTGAGTACGCTTAAGCCCGACTCTCCTGACTGGAGGTTCCGCAGTCTTGAGTACAGTGTTCTCCTCTGCCCCTTCATCGGCGTCCTCGGAGGACTCTTCTTCCTCCTGACTGCCCTGTATATCAAAAGAGACAAGAAAGCTGCAGAGATGATGATGAAAGGTAACATCAGACTGCAGCAAGGGTTGTGTGCTGCATGGTTCAGCAGAACCCGGTGCCTGTGCAGTGTAAAATGAGGGGTTCAGTTCAGTTCAATTCTCCTGAATTAAGCTTAATTTGGTTCTAAGCATCACATATCACACACTCTCTCTCCACCAGTAAAGACAATCTTACAAATCTAACAAAGAGGTTTGAGGAAAGTGGGCCTCGTTCAGCTCAGTTCACTGTTCAGTTCCATAAAGAACCAAGTTTCTCAAAGAGATGTGTGAGTTTGAAGAACCTTTTAGGTTTGACATCAGTTGTATTCTTTAATCACCTCTTAAAGGTTCTTCACACTCGCTGTTACTTACTTGGTTCTTTATGGAAGCAAAAGCTGTTCTTCTTTTGAACCACTTGCTACAGTATGTAAAATAAGATACTCTTAGAAGTTCAACAAGAACAAGATGTTCCTTACCAGCAGGTCAGAGCACAGCAGCTTGGCGTCTATTGTCTCATTGAAGAGACAATATAATAAGGACTCATACCAACGGTGCTAGAAACACAAGGCCCTGTTGTCTCCTACTCCCTCCTGCCCTCTATCTTACTGCTCATTTTAGTTCTTGTTGAGGGTATGATGGCATACAGCCTGAAGTGGGTGTGTATGTTCTAATGGTTTAATTACATTAAGCACTATTACTTAAGGCAGGAGGAGGAATTGAGTGAAAGAGTGCAGCTGAGGAGAAGAGATGGGTGATGTGAAAGAGTGCATTGTTTGTGTGTGGTTTCTCTGCAGTGGTTAACCCTTTCTCTCTCACACGGACACTCTCTCTTAAGCTGTGTTTTTATTTTTGGACTTCTAATATCATATAGCCTCTCTCTCTCTCTCTCTCTCTCTCTCTCTCTCTCTCTCTCTCTCTTTCTCTCTCTCTCTCTCTCTCTCTCTCTCTCTCTCTCTCTCTCTCTCTCTCTCTCTCCAAAATAACAAAAATCTGATATATATAGACATACACTTGTGATCCAGTTTACATGCACTTTACTCCCACTATTAATTTTTTTAAACCCCTCAGTGTCCTCACAAGGTGGACCATCCAGTATGAATGTGTACAGTAACGGAGTGTACAGTGAGTGGGCACAGTGTTTAAACACTCCAACAGCACTGCTGCATCTGATCCACTGATACCAGCACAACACACACTGACACTCGCACACCACCATCATATAAGTGTCCCTGCATTGCTGAGAATGACCCACCCACATATGTGTTCTCTGGTGGTCCTGTGAGGTCCTGACCTTTGAAGATCAGAGTGAAAGGAGGAGCATATAGTATATAGAGAAACACATGGACCACAGTCTGTAATTATGCTGTAGGATAAATAGAGCTGATAGAATGAGTGTAGTGAGTGTAGAAAAAAAGAGTTGGGTTTAATGTTATGGCTGATATTTGAACACCACCTGTCTTTATTTTTCATTCATTGTTCATTGCCTGTCTGTCACTGTGTGTGTTACAGGAGAGACCTTGGCACAAGATGAGTCCACTGCAGAGTCGGCATGAGCCAGCACACACACTCACTCACAGTAGACTGATTTCAATAGGGAGCGTTTTAAGTTCCAGGCCTCAAATTCAGGCCCACAAATATGTGTTTAACAGTTGTTCCATGACTTTTCTACTGATGACATTTTTATTTTATTTTTGTAACAAATCACACATTATTTGTGTGATCATTTGCCTGTGGCCACACACACACACACACACACACACACACACACACACACACACACACAGTTCACACACAGATGTTCTGTTTTTGATGTTACCCACGTTCAGTAACAGCAGAATCACCTCCTACATGAAAACAAATTCATTTTTCTTTGTAGAGAAAATGTGGTGATGAGTTAGTTTTTTGTTTTTTTTTAATATTTAATTTCAGTTTTCCAGTTTAAAATGGATGTATAATATATTTAAGGTCATTTTTCCACTTTTAAATAAATGTTTTAATACAAAATCTTCTGCTTTTTGCTTTTGGTGCCTTTGAACTTGACGTCGAAGTGGGAAATGCATGTAATGACAAGGCTTTTCCTCAAGATGTCACCACTACATTACAATGTTCAAGCCAACAGCAGACCCTGTATTCATTTCATATTCTGTATATTGTATATGTGTATTCTGATTTGATTCTACACAAATACTGAGAGCGTTTGTCAGCTCTTTTTTGTGCCTTTGCAGCTCCGGGCTAATAGCTTTTTAATGAGCCTCTGTGCTCTGGAGCAGGGTTTGGCTCATTAGCCCACCTGATAAAAGTAATTAAAAATCTATTCTCTGATTGCCCAAAGGGTTAGATGTTCACACTGGGCCCATCAAAAACAGTGTCTATGCATTTTGCATGCACAAAAGTATTAGGACACCCCCTCATTCATTGTTTCTTCTGAAATCAAAGGTATTAAAAATGTAACCCTGCTTTTGTTGGAATGTCTCTACTATCCAGGGATGCTGTGCTTTGCACTAGATTCTGGAACATTGCTGTGAGGATTTGATTACATTTAACTCATGCCTTGTCAGGGTGACCAAGACCCTTTTGTTTGCCCATTTTTTCTGCTTTTAAAAGCTGAGCTCTGACTGTGATGTGACTGTCCACTAGCTGCCTCGTGTATCCCCTCAACAGATGCCTCTATAAAAGAAGACAAATGATTTTCATGTCACCTGTCAGTGGTCCTAATGTTATGGGTGTACCAGCAGGTCACATATACAGATATAATTTTGGGGGCAATTTGTATTTACAGTATAAGCATTTGAATAGTCCTCACTGGTGTTTTTTTTATAATCACCTGTAGGGGGCACTGGACATTGCAGGACATTGTGCAGAGTGGGGCAGATCTAGATTCAACAGCAGCAGGTTGATATGTTGAGGTGTCCTGTTGGCTGTTGGATCCAGATCAGCAGAAATGGGCCTGATTTTAAGGAGCTTTTGTAAGTTATGCACAAGTAGCAAAGAAGGGGTAAGAAATCCTGGAGTTCCAGCTTCCTGCACAGTTTTGTGCTTTCCCTGCTAAAGCACACCTGATTGCACTCACTGCAGTAGGTATGTAACAGCAGGGAAATTAGCAAACTGTGCAGCACATTTGTTTGTTTTTTATATAAAAAATAAACAATAAAGCTGCACATGAGATGCAGCTCCATTAATCTGCTGATTGTTTAAAACTCCGATATTATTAATATTTCTAATTTAAATTTTTCAATACTGGTGTTACACAAATGTATGCTCTATAATGTTCTTTTATATTTACATTTATGGCATTTAGCTGATGCTCTTGTCCAGAGAGACTCATCTTACAGAGGTGGGTCAGCTGGTGTAGCACAGCATAGTTGCCCAGACTGGGAATTGAACCTCAGTCACCTACTTGGTGTGGTGGCTGACTGGTGGTGTCTCTCTCACATGCACACACACACACACACACACACACACACACACACACACACACACACACACACACACACACACACACACACACACAGAGTCATGGTCCTACAACCTGCTAGGCCTGCTATATATATAAACAAAAACATAATTGACTGTAAGCATCTTCCCCTATTGTGTTATATTATTCCCTATTACTTGTCATCCATCTGAATGTTTATTAAAGCATCAAATGATAACAATGAACATTTTGAGCATCTGCACAGTCCTCTGATCATGGAAACCCCAGGGTTTATGCTTGTAAATGGACATTGAACTTGCTTAACCAGTCTGTTTTCAGTCCAGGAGCTCTGAGTGTGTTTGCGACTTTGCATGTAAGTAAAGCCTTTGTTAATCTGTGCCCGCTGGGTACATGGTCTATTTACACTCTACAGGGATAGCAGTCTGTCAATCATCCAACCCAGCCTGGAGCTTCAACCCAGCTGCTTCAAACACACACACACACACACACACACACACACACACACACACACACACACACACACACACACACACACACACACACAAATCCATGTACACAGACTATATAGAAGGTGTCTTTATGTTTACCTACAGGCCACTGGACTCCATAAATAACTAAAGGAAGATAACCTTCATGGTTTCAGGATGTTCTGATGACATTCTAGAACTATTGCTCGAACCTTATAGCTTGCAATGAAACCCATTGATTTTTAAAGTGTTTTGAATGATGGACTGCTCTCAATCTACACTAAAACACAATTAGCTGGTCAACAGTAGCCATGAGGTCAACAGGTTATGCATGAGTCTGAAATGTACACTGAAAACCCAATAGTAACTATTTCCTGTCCAATGATTTTCATCATTTCTCACAGAAGCTAAAGAAACAAGTGGGATATGTGTGTGTGTGTGTGTGTGTGTGTGTGTGTGTGTGTGTGTGTAGAGGGGGGGTCTCCTGCATTGAATGTGGGAATGATTTCTGCCAGACTTGCTTGTCTGTTCATGTCTACAATCCTAGCGAAACTATGGTTGACGATCATTACCACCCACTGCACTGTCCAATGTGGCTGGTAATGCCTTCTATGACATTATTCTTAGTTAAATACAGAATAGAAATGTCCCATTTATCTGGCACCCACTATCATGTCTGGATCAAATTTCAGTAATTCACTTCACCTTGCCATGACCATACTAGCCAGTGTTCAACCTCACTCAACTTATACAACTTATATAAGTGTGAGCGTTCCCAAGCCATCCCCTGAGGTAACACCATTCACCATCACCTCACATTCTGATGTCCCATGCATGCTAGTGCATATTGCTGACCTATAAGGTAGATGTTGGGGAGTAGCGAAATGTCAGTTCAAATGTTTGTATCTGAATTTGGACTTGAACCAAAAATGCTTTATATTTAAAGGTTAACGGCGCTACTTTATGCCCAAAAGAACAACACACCAAATAACCTTTCATGACAAGTGTACTTTAATACTTATTAGATGTATTATATTGTACATATTGTATTGTATATATGTATATATAGATTATACTTATAGATTTAGTACTTATTAGGTAGTATCTTCCTCTTTCTGTCACATCCATGCAGTGTAGCCAGTGTTCCTCTGAACTTATGAACTATGCTTCCAACTGTATCTTAGGAACATCCGGTGCCTTTGCTATCTTTTTGTATCCTTTTCCTCGTTTGTACAATGATCTCTTCTCAGAACTTTTGGACAGTTCCCTTCACTAAGCCACATTTCTAACGTCAAATCTAATGACACAGCCATCAAATCCCTGCAAAGTCCTGATATGTCATGTGCTTTATCTCAAGCACACCTGATGCAACTGTTGAAGCCCTTGATTATTTACATGAAGTGTGCTCTTATGAGGGATTCCATTCAGGTGCAGTCGGCTAGTAATGATTGTGAATTAGCAGATACCACTGGTTACGCTCATGTATATACAGTGAGAGGATCTAATAATTCCCCAAGGTGTATTGTGGAAAAATGTACAATTGGAAGGAGTCTGTAGGCCTTTTTCCACAGATGTTACAACTGGGCCTGTAGATCCGGCACATCCATAAGTTGCCAAAGCTGGTGTCCCTGCTGGTCCAAAAAAGTGCAATTGTAGATACACCTGATGAGTGTGCCAACCAAGGAAATGATACAATCTTTTGTCTACAATGTCTACAATGAGACATTCCTTGGAGACCCTTACTGTGTGTGGACGAGCATTATCTTGCTGAACAATGCCGATTGGAAGCCCTGTCATGAGAGGTAAACATGTTTGCAGGATGTCCTGCATATATTGCTGAGCTGTTAGTGTCCCTCATATCACTACAAAGGGTGACTCACTGTCGTATTGGATGCCATGGCTACAAAGATCATCAAACCAGCAGTTGGGCAGGACTGATCTCCTTACGTTAACCCAACCACGTTGTCGGATCTCAAACAGAACCTGAATTTTTGTCTAAAGTCGATATGATTCCAGACCTGTTTGCCATGTGGGCATACCCTAATATAAATACTGCTGCCAGCACCTCCTAACAGCGTGGTCAGAATGGCCTTGGTGGTAGGCCATTTGTAAAAATGACCATCCTGCTTCTGTCTGTCCAATGACATACTCACTCTCAAAATCTGCCACCTGGGCAAAATGTCTTCAAGTGTCTTAGAGGCATGTCTAGCAGTCAACAATCTCTCACCAAGAGCTACAATTTACGTCGTCTTGTGCCAAGACCCAGTGTCTAAGACCACACCTGTAATCATTTATATATCTGCCCGAGACAGAACTGCACGCTGATGCAGTCGAGTGTATATTAGTTGTGTGGTGTGTGGTAGTTGGGCGAGGAATACTTCTGATTACAATAGTTTTTAGGTTTTTATTGGAGACCTGCTGCCCTGTGCAAATGTACGCTGCTGGGGTCAATGGAGTCAACTCCTTATCATATTAGCTACTGTCACGCAGCCTTTGCAGTAGATCGTAAAGTGGCCTGGAAGTACAGGGCAGGAGTTTCTAATAAAGCATTGATGCTGGAAACCAAATCTGGAGGTCAGTACATTTATAAGTATTGTTTTATAACTTATTTTTAAGTCCAGCCACTGCACTGACCACAACTTTCCAAAATATTGCTTTTTTTCTGCCTCTTCCTGTGTTTCTTTGCCCTGAGTTTATCAAAAACACAATACAATTCCCACACTTCTCAGGGTGTCAGCTTATCTGGAAATCAATAACAGGCCTACCTTAATAACAAGCGTTTTGAGGGTAATAAAATCAAGGGGGAAGCTTGTCCTCCTTTTGCTGCATTAATGACATCTACTCTTCTGGGATGGCTTCATACCAGATGTCAGAAGATTGCTGTGAAGATTTGATTGCATTCATCTACAAGAGGATTAGGGTATGGAAACCAAACATCACTCTGAAAGGATTTGCATGGTGCTCTATCATTCCAGAGAACCCAGTTCCACTGCTCTACACCACCAGTTCAGGAAGGCTTTATATACTGTACCTTCATATACCTGGATGATGATGCTTGGCATTGGGCATGATGACTTCAATGGTCAGGACCACCACAGGGCAGGTATTATGTGGGTGGTGGGTCATTCTCAGCACTGCAGTGACACTGACATGTCTCTAATGTCCAGGGAAGACTTTCTACTAGACTTTGGAGTACTACTGTGAGGATTTGATTGCATTCAGTGACAAGAGTGTTAGGCTGTTAGGATGATCACCACCCAACTCATCCCCAACTCCCTTACTCCCCATGGTTCCACTGCTCCTCAGCTCAATGCTGGAGGACATTATACCCCTCTCGCACATGCCTGGCATTAGGCATGGTGCCAATAGGTTCATGATTATCTGTATATCTACATTTATTAGTCCTATTTTTATTGGCAGCACTTCTCTACGGGGACTAAACAAGCTGTGTGTGTTAAAGGGAGTGTCCAAAAATATTTCGCCATGTAATATACCTGTAGGCAAAAGAGTGATGGAGACCTTGTATAGGTTTGGAATGACCTCTCAGGTTTAACCCACATCAACACAGTAAGCGTTTTCAGCTTCACATTCCTTTCTGACACCTGACAACTCTGCTGCTCTGTTTGACTGACGGCAGAGAGAGAGCAGCTAATGTCTTCCTCCTCATGTAACCCATCAGTCTATTGTTCTTGCCTTTAAATTCTTCCTTCAAAACACACAAACACACACACACACACACACACACACACACACACACACACACACACACACACACACACACACACACACATACACACACTGTTATTGGTTGCCAAAGGTCAAGGCCTTTGGCTTGGCACCACTCATTTCTCTGGAATTCATGTCCACGTCTCTGCTCCGGCCTTTTCTTCTGCTTCACCTTCGTGTTGTTCTGACCTTAATGCCATGGAATTTTCCAGATGTTTCAGTCGAGGATGCTGTGGCGTCCCTGGGTGAGTCGCTAAGGACATACCAACACACACACACACACACACACACACACACACACACACACACACACACACACACACACACACACACACACACACACAAATACACAAATACTCATGCAAAAAAATTGTAAAGAACATTCCAGTTGGGTAAGAGTTTGACCTGTAATTAGGACACAATGGACATTGTAGGGCCTCATGTTGTCTGCAGATGTTATCAGACAGGAAGTTATCACAATGGCTAATAAATTCAGAGAGAGAGAGAGAGAGAGAGAGAGAGAGAGAGAGAGAGAGAGAGAGAGACTGAATGAGTGAAGCAGAGTGTTAGAGAATGACTGAAAGTGAGCCAGATTGATAGAGAGAGAGAGAGAGAGAGAGAGAGGGAGAGAGAGAGAGTTACGGAAAGTGAGATAGAGAGAGAGAATTACGGAAAGTGAGGCACATCGAGAGATTGACAGAGTGAGAGAGTGAAAGACTGAAAGTGTGACACAGATATCAAAGAGCTGTAGGAAAGTCATTAAAAGAACACCTTTCCAAATGTGAAACATGGGGGTGGAGCTATCATGCTCTGGGGTTGTGTTTCTGGTAATATTGTCTAAATGCAAATGTCAATCCATAATGGACAAAACAAGCCCACAACAAGTTGTGGAGATAGTAGATCAGTAGATCAGTAGATCTACAGTCTTTCAGGTGTGGCCAAACTTTAGATAAGTCAGCTGTGTGACGTGTGCTTGGCTCCTGTAACATCTGAGGGGTCTTTAAAAGGAAGATTCTGGCCGGACGGGCTTCAGACGAGCCTCTGTATGACAGAGCTGTTATCAGTGTCCCCTCTGTGCAGGGAGGAAGGGTACACTCCCTCTGTTATCAGCACTCAGCTGCAGGAGGACGTGACATCACACAGGGGCCCACATAGGACCTGCATATCCATACACTGAAGAGTAATTACATCATTTGTTCTTTTATTTAGAACACAGTGGGTAGATATGGAAGAGTGCCAGTGCCAACCTTCATTATCTCTATATACAGACTGGGTGTGAGGATTAAAAATATAGGAGGAAATGACCTGCTGTCAAAAATTAGGGTACATCTCTACTTTTTTTGGGGGGGGGCAATGGAAAAGAACAATGTTTTACTGTACACTTAAGCAAAAAAGGCTTCAGACATTAGTAACCCAGGCTACCAAATCTGCTTTGTAGGGTTTCTTTAGTGAAGGTTCCGGCAATGGTTCTGTATATGATTCATGAAAATTAAAGAGCTCTTTGACCAGGCAAAGAACCACATTTCTTAAATGCCTCGGGTCAGGCTGAAGAGTGCATAAGGCTTTCCCTTTTTAAACTATAGTGAGAGTTGAATGGGTTTGTCTTTTAGGGCCTGTCGGACTGTCCATATTGGATGGAACCACAAATTCTGTTCTTTTAGGTGCATTAGTACGTTATGCTTGGGTTTCCCACACTGATTAGCTGCATCCTGCCTTAATTAAACCAGGGATCACACCTTGATCCTGTAAGCTTCTAATAATGTATGCAGCGTTCATTATTGTGCTATTATTGGCATGTGTGAAAAAAAAAAAAATCAAGCCATATGTGTTATTTTTCCCCTATTCACTGCTCCAGGATCTGCTGCAGCTGCTGTGCTCCACAGTACCTGTGCTAATGAGCTGAAGATCCAGGATGTAAAACAGAAGGCTGTGTCTAAGTCAGAAACGTGGGACTGATTTGACTTCAATTAAACAGTGATAAGTGAAAGTACGAGGATGAATTCGCCTCTTAGGAGAATCAGGACATCAATGGGTTGAGAGAAGAATGAACAAAACATGGCATAGGAAACAGTTTCTAAAATCTGATTGGCTGACCCCTTCTCGCACTCAACAGCTGAATTCTGTATTAATGTGGCAAGTTATGGAATAGCATTGGAAGCATGGATGGTTAAAACATAAAAACACAACATTATGTTGAGTTACAATAAAAATGCATTAATGAGGACGTGGCCTATGTTCATGGTGACCAACCACACATGAACAGAGATTAGGTCGGAAAGGTCTGGAACATTCCTTTAATGTTAGGCCTCAATTTTGCAGGGCTGTACATTCGCATGTATTTCTACGCATTTCTATTTTTATTTATAAGTACAGCCAAAGCTCTCCACGATGGATTGGTTCAAACCTTTTTCCATAGTTTCACGTGCGTGTGCCATAGATTTGACCGAGTGTATCGGAAAAAAAACACACAACAGACAGCCAGAAGAATGAAGGCAGAGTTGAGGTCAGCCAGCTAATCACAGACTATGACTGGTGTGTGTGCCTCCATGTAGTTATCATTCCTGTATCCAAGCATTCTCTCCCTCTCTCTCTGAGGGGTAATTACAAAGAGCCCAGTGACTAAAAATACTGGCTACCGTAGCACAGTGGAGAGCAACAGCGATATCCGATTACTCTCAACACTCATACCAAGCAGGAGGCTTCTAGAGGACACTTCAGAAAAATGTGTTCCTTGGCTGACACATACAGTGATCTCTAACTTCACAGCTTGCTTTTTTTTACGGTGTTGATTTTCATTGCGATGCAATTCCATCCCAACATAAACTTCAAAGAGTTGAAAGGGAATTCCACACAGAATTCCTTTGTTTGAGTCAGGAATTAGGAAAATGTTACATTGTTTCTTTTTAAAATAATGTAATCTTGTGGAGGCCTTGTCCAGCGTGTAGTCCTGCCTTGGGCCCAGTGTTGCTCCACTGCAACCCTGACCAGGGTGAGTGGATAAGAAGATGAATGGCTGAATTTTTGAATGATTAAAAGACAATAATTATAATGTTCTTTTTACAAGCCCTCCATAAAGGGAAAATCAGGCAAAATGACAGAGAGTTAAATAAGCTTGGAAAATCCCATTTTATATTTTAAAATATATGAAAATTAAATACTTAATACAGCAACTTCAGTGTGCAATCCCAGTGCACAGTGCAATCCCTACATAAGCTGCAAGGAGTTGTTAGGAATTGGGGAAAAATGTTACGTCACATTCCATTTGCAAAAGATTAAAAGACAATAATGTTCTTCATTTTTTTCAAAAGGCAAATTTGCATGTTTAGGCAAAACAGGTCAAACAGCTCAGAAAATCCCACCTTAGCACTTTCGCTATATCCATGTTTATATTTATACATCAAAGAACATTTTAAAATATATGAAAAATTAATTCTTTAAATAAATGCTTTTGACTGCTTCTTTAGTGCGCAATCACAGCGTAACTCAACCCCAACAGAAACTACAGAAGGGTTGAACCGGAATTCCACACAGAATTCCTTTGTTTGAGTCAGGAATTGGGTAAATGTTCCAATGTTTCGTTTTAAAATAATGTAATCTTATGAAGGCCTTGTCCAGGGTGTAGTCCTGTCTTGGGCCTGGTTTTGGTCCACTGCAACCCTGACCAGGGTGAGTGGATAAGAAGATGAATGGATGAAGGAACTGTGCAGTAGCTGTTTACACAGATGTGTCTGTGATAACAGGCACTAAAAAAGGAATCAGTATTGCACAACCTGAAGTTCCTCCGAGAACTACTTATGTTTTTAATCAGGTCACTGAGCGCATCATCTGACACACACACACACACACACACACACACACACACACACACGCTCAGTACACAACTGGATTATAGCTGATGTGTTTGTGCAGAAGATCAGTGTTTATACTGTATAGAAGCTCTCTTCAGTTTCTTTAATAGAGACATCCATCCAAGAGCGAGAGCGAGAGAGAGAGAGAGAGAGAGAGAGAGAGAGAGAGAGAGAGCAACGTTATACCAGATGTCTGAAGGTTCTTAAATTTTACATGATGCTGTCTTGATTAATTAACTTTCAGATCATAGAGACGCAGTTTTAATACATGCAAGAAAGTAAACAGTCCCTTTGAATCGTCCCTAAAGGAGCTGTTTCAATGGTAACCTCAAAAGTAAACAGGACAGCTGAAAGTAGAGTTATGACATGACTGAATTCAGAGAGGAGAAACATGCCTAATGTCTTATAAATTCCCGTTACTATCTTCTGGGTCCTTCAGTGCCACAAGTGAAAACAATGCCAGTAATGCCTGTATTTATATGATGATCGCAATACCCCCCCAAACACCCCTCAGTGTGATCACCCCATCATATACTGTCTCTACACTGGAGAACTATCGCCTTGTTTTAAACTGATATAGGAGGAGTGTGATCACCATCATGTCCATATACTGTCTGGAGAACATGGGACTATGGAGGTGCTTTTTTCGTTTGTGGGGCCCGTAACCAATTTTTCTACCAATCTGTTTATTTAAAGCAGATTCTGTCCCACCCAGAGTTGTTATATAGGCCTCATGTTAATTCCACACAGCTTTAAACAGACATCATAACCAGCTGATGTGATGTGATAGAATAATCCTACCTCAGATGAAAGTTGTACTGGCATTCTCAAATGCCAAACAGCTTAATGAAGCCTCCCTCAAATACAGGCCCAGACTGTTTTTGGACCTAATTATAGACACACTAATAATAATAATAATATTATTATTAGCATGAGTTTACTTACACTGTCATAATCATCTTTAATTCACTTTAATATTGTGAAAATATTATTCATTATTATTATTATTATTATTATTATTATTATTATTATTATTATTATTATTATTATTATTATTATTATTATTAATAATAATAATAATAATCTGTTGGGCCAAATGCAATGTGCATACTGAGCATATAGTGAACATCATTGAAAAATGAACAATACAATGAGATTAAACTCTGACAGAAGTGATACACTAATGTGTGTGTCTGTGTGTATGTTATGTGGGTGGTGGGTCATTCTCAGCATTACCGTGATATAGCCGTGGATCAGACGCAGCAGGGCTGCTGAAGTGTTTAAACCCCTCAGTGTGACTGTTGAACTGAGAATAGTCCATCCAGCAGAAATGTCTTACTTCATTAAAAACTATACAAATAAAAATAGAAAATGTAAGAACACATTGTAAAGATTATGGGCCCTTTAATGTCTATTCTGAGAGACAGACTGCAAGTTCAGGTTTAGAAGAGGCTGAGACAGTCCCTCATCTCATCCCTTCAGAAGAGAAATATCAATATTTAAACTGGATCTTAAAGAGTCTATCTTTACCTGTATATCTGTTCTCTCAGCTATATTTGGCTGGTCTCATTCTTGTCTCGGGTCAGCAAGAGATGCAGATGAACCACAAGAATAGTCTGAGCTATACGACACAGAGCCACGTTTTTCTGTGTGTGTGTCTTTTGTCTTTCTGTGGTTGGAGTGTTGAAGTGAGATTTGGTACGTTACTCTGATCTCTCAGACATCCGGGCACACGAACCACAAAAAACACAAGACATGCACTAATTACACAAGTTCAGTTACACAAGTGTTAACTTTCAGTGACATGTGACACTGTGTTTAGGAGACAGAGAAGGAGAGAGAGAGAGAGAGAGAGAGAGAGAGAGAGAGAGAGAGAGTGTGTATGTATGTATATATATATATATATATATATATATATATATATATATATATATATATATATATATACACACACACACACACACACACACCTGAGACAGAATGATGACTGGGCAGGGTTACAAAGGTGACACAGCTGGGAATGGGCGGAGCAAGTGAGGAGACAGGACCAAAACAAAAACACAACCCATGTGCTCAGTCAGTCTTTGACAGTAGAGATCCTGTCAGTTTGTTTGTAAGTCTGGTTCCATGCGGTTCCTTTGTTCGCCTAGCGTTCGTGTATCGTGTGTTAGAGTACCCGTGTCTGTCTGTATCCACAGTTTGTTTTCTTTAGTTTAATAAATCCTAAACCTAGCATGTACATCCTTGTCTTCGTCATCGTCTGCACAGCGTGTAATCATTACACTGGTGAACAAAGAGCCAACACTCCTAAGGTGGAACAGAAGAAAAAGAAACGAACTTTGTCGTCTTTGCACCTTTATGTCACCTGAAGTCGTTGTTGCAGTGGATTCACTCAGGCTCCTATAACTGCTTCACTGATTACAGAGCAAAGACGATGCCAAATAAGCCGGTGTTAGTGTGACTGTGAATGTAATGTCAGCATTTAAGGTGGAAAGGAGACTTTGAAAAATTCAGCTTGGCACTTGGAAGTAACTACTTCACTTTTTAAGGTGGAATGGAATAGATATGATGTTTACTGTTGTATTTAAGGGAGTACTACACAGTGTAAAACTGCCAGTGTTTTCACTTTTGAGCTTCAGAGATTGCTTGTCTGCTGTGAAGCATTTGAAACTAATCTGTACAAGACTTATTTATTAACAGTCCAACCTCGAGAAGAACAATCACAAGTTTCCCTGACTGCTGTTCCCGAAGTTCATTCTCACACTCTTTTTTTCTACTTCATGTTGTGAAGAATAGTTTCTCCAGATTGATGTGTTTTATTATTAGTAGTATTGTTATTGTTATTATTACAGATTATTATTAATTATTATTATTAATCTGAGCGTACAGGGCAGTCTGACCTTATAGTGAACATCATTGAAAAATGAACAAAACGATGAGATTTAACTATGACAGACGTGATACATTAATGTGTGTGTGTGTGTGTGTGTGTGTGTGTGTGTGTAAGCAGGCGGCTGCTGTGTGTTCTGAAAAGAGGAAATGGTCCTGCACTCGTGGGCACTGTATGTGCACTCCCTGTCACTCTGCCAGTCTAAAATAGTAGAGAGGTGGGAGGCCAGAGCAAAAGGTCATACAAGGTCACACTGCTCACTCACTGCAACTGCCTTCCTACACACTGCTGCCCAGACACCCCATGGCTCCAAAAACAGGAACCAAAATATCCCTGTGTGTGTGTGTGTGTGTGTGTGTGTGTGTGTGTGTGTGTGTGTGTGTGTGTGTGTGTGTGCATGCAAGCATGTCCAATGCCAAGTATCAGCTAGATGGGGAAAAAGTCCTCCAGCATTGGACTGTGGAGCAGCACCTTTGGTGAAGTGAGAGGACTGATCATCTAACACCTATACCTAACCTCTTCAATGCCCTGGTGTCACTGAATGCAATCAGATCCTTCTCCTTCTCCATCTCCTTCTCCCGTACTTCTGGAAATACGTTTTGCTGGTGGGACGTCTCAGTGTGCTCTGGATTCAGTGCTGAAAAACTGCCAGTGCTTTCTGAGGGCTGCAATGAGGCCTGAGAAATGTCAGGGGTAGGGTTTGACCTTGTGTATATAACAATGAACCAGACACACAGCACAAAGTGACTAACAAGAAGAAGAAGAAAGTGAGAGCTCTGCTCTTCATTCCATATGAGCAGAGCATCCTCCATAACCACCAGCAAGAACTAAATCCTCCCAAAAGGAAAGGTTCTACTTTCCCAAGCAATTCAGTTGCTTGTGGGTTGAAAATGAGCAGCTCAGCTCTGCAAACTAAAAATGGTGTTTAATCTGTGATCTGTGTCACTGCACTTAGCCGCGCAGCCACGGCAAGAATAACTCCAAACCGCTGCAAAACACGTCCAAGTGGAAAAGTGCTGGAAATGAAAGATGTGTGTTTCACTGTGTTTATGGGCTACGAAAATACATGAGTCTGAACGCGACAAACAGGAAATGGGTGTTGCTGGAGCAACCACAGGGAAGGGGAATGCAGCCCACAGAACCTGCTACTACTGATCCAGGAACAGCTGGTTCCATGAGAATCCCAATAGTTGGCAGAATAGTTGCAATGTTCCAGCTGACCCAACATCAGCCACTGTGGCTAGCTCTGCTGACGTCTTAAACTGTACATTTCTGACCTTGTATGTGCAACTCTGTCTGTTTTCTAGAGATACACTGCAGAAATGTTATCTTGGGAAGAGAAATCCTCATGAATCATTCTTATTCTGAGATTATTGTAGACATCAAAAGATTCACTAATGTCAGACTTAATTTTCAAGGCTACAAATATGAAAATATATATCTCAGCTTCAAGACACCCATACCTGTATAACTTGTGAGGCTGAGTAATCGTCAGGCATTTAATATTCTTCAATCCACAGTGTCACGTGTGTACCTCATAGATACCTCCTAGAACCATTTCTGGACAACTTGGTTCCAAAGGCACAGTGAAGTATCCTGCTGAAATATGCCTTCACTGTGGGGGTACATAAAGTCTATGAAGAGATGCAAATGGTCACCAAGCAGTGAACGCAGTGGCAGAAGTCAATTACATGTTTAGGTGGACCAGTGGACCTATCAGTTTGAAACCACCACCAGCCTGCACAGTGCCTTGTTGACAGCTGGCATCAATGGCGTCATGGGTCTGTGCCACACACAAAACCTACCATCGGCTCCAAACAAATGCTACCATGACTCATCAGACCATGCCACACGTGATCTTCTAGAGTGTAGTTAGGAACTGCATGTCCAAGGTTGTGGAGTTAACAGAGGCAGTCTGGTGCCCCCATATCACATGGAAGGTACAAATGCTGACCAGACATTTAGAATATGAGTGTGGGGTCCTGCAAAGAAAGTGGATGTGATTTATGACAGACATTGTTCACACAGACAAACTGAGCCAGATGGCACTGGTCATTAAGCACTAGTGGGCAGCCATTGCTCTTGCCACTGTGGGTGGTAATGCCTTCAATGACATATTTCCAGTGCATGCGTGACACTGTGGACTAAGGAATGTTAAATGCCTGCACAACCTCATGAGTCTGGGTGGGGCACTGTGTGGTGTTAATGGAAGCACTCTGATGGGTCTTCTGCCCCCATATCCCCTGGAAGCTAAGGTACGCGGCAGTGAGCAGCAGGATGTGTGTGGGGCTCCCGCTTTGAATGTAGACATGATTGTGTGGGTGGTAATGCCTTCTGGTACACGTGAAACTATGGATTGAGGAAAGTTAAATGCCTGCAACTTGGAAATGGAATGTCCTATACCTCTGACACCCACCACCATGTCTCTATTGAAAAACTGATCATTCACGTCTCCTTGCACAACTTCCCTCACAAGATAACACCTTATAACGTATACAGGTGGGGGGGCATTCTCAAGCCGTCCGCTGAGGTAGCACCACATCAGTTTACACACTGATAAGCCATGACTTTTGACTTGTCAGTGTAACCCCCTAATTAGTCATTCCTGTGATAACTAACCCTAACCCATAATGAAAATCACCATAAATACAGATAAATATTCCAGGCTTAGTCAAGATACCACTTAAAGCAAACAAACCTATTTGCAAAAAGATACTTTTAATCAATAACATTTCTTAAAAGAGTAAAAATAGATCAATAAATTGAATTAAGTTATGTACAGCCTATAATCTTTATTCAACAACTTAAACATGGGAATTATCAGCTTTTCAGACTACATTTAAGAGCATTTCACTAGCTAAGATGGCGATTCAAGTGCACACAACTTTTAATAATCAATGAAATAAGGAGAAAATGCCTGCAAAGGTTTTATTAACATAAAACAGCTATTTACTATATACTTACAAGAATGATTCCTAAACAATGATAGTGATTGTTTAAAGCAAATATTTCAACTCTTTCAACCCAAAGGTGGATTAAGAAGTAAATGTATAAATTGGCAAAATCTAATTTACTTACTCACTTATTAATTTACAGATTAAATCTTAGTAAATATGTGCTCAGACAGTTCCCGCACATATGAGTGACTGTGGATCATAAAAACTAATCCAGATTCTCTGTTGCTGGGCACCCGGGCCAGCCATTCAGATGTGTTGTTGTGGCACTGTGTAGGGCACTGTTGAGGACAATTCAGGATTAAAAGTTAATTCTATACAGAACTAATGAGAGTTGGATTGAATAATTCACTGAACCGTGCCTTTAAAAGGTGGACAGGTTTGAGAGTTGATCACAAATAATCACAAATATGTGCATCTCAGAATATTATATGAAAGTTTATTAAAGCTCATAATTTCATTTGAAAAGGTAAACTATCAAATTACATGTAATGTGAAATATTTTAAGCATTAAGAATTTTTAGTTTCACTGTTGATCAGTTTGGCTTATAGTTCATAAAAATCAGAATCCAGAATCTCCAATTATTAGAATATTTTGATCTGAGCTTGAATAAATTACTTGCAATTATGAACCTTGAAATGTAATTGAATTAATTTAATAAATATAAAATATATTTTAGTCTATTTTTTTTTTTATAAAATTAACAAAATTAACTGAATGATTTTCTATTTTTAAACTAGTATTACTGTCATACAAAAGCCATCTTCAAAACACATAAGACATAAATAACACATCTTCATAACACATAAAACTACATAAGAAGGAAAAAACCTTCTTTTAGACATCAAAGTAAAAAGATGTGATGCATTTCTACTGGTTTATTCATTTTGAAACAATGTAGAGAACCACGTCTAGATTGAAATGATGCCAAAAAGTGAAAAATAACAAAAAAGTATAGATGCAAGGTTTTTGTGTGCGAGTGGTGATTTAGCCTATTAAAAAACAATAACAAACAAACAAACACAAAAAACAAAAATGAGAAAACCCACATTTTTTTTACAGACAGTAGAGACACTTTGTCAGTCAGGTCATAAAGTATAAAGCCTCCTCAGCAGACAGTCCCAACCGACAGTACCCTTTTGTCCAGGAGTCTGGAGTTCACCCTGACCGACAGTCTGCACATTCTTATCAATTAGACCCAAGAAAGCCATCAAAAACAGGATGGAGCAAAGGTATAGCAGGGTTGATGACCTGCTTTTAAACAGGAACTGAGACTATAGGAACAGATAACTCAAGTCTGGAGCTGGGATCTGTGGTCTTGGCTTGAGCAATCATCTGTCTGAGCTCTGGAAGCTTCCAGAAGCTTGGTTGGCTGTAGACCATCAGGAAACACATTTAGGACTGTATATTCTCCTGGGGATCACTCTGTTGGACACAGTCCCTGAGCAGATGCCAGCTGGGACAAAGATAAGACAAAAATTCTTGTTATTCAATCCAATATTTCTTGGATGAATTCAGCACAACCCAGCGCATGTGTAGTATAAGACATGCAATCCCAATCTCTTTGTCTTGTACACCACTCAGGCATTTTCTAGCCTTCATCAGTGGTCAGTATCTGATCAGAGATTTGCTTCTGGCTGGATATCTGTGGTGAACTCCCACTCAACCTAGGAGTGACATCAGCCACACTAAGACCCATGACACGTTGGTATTATTGCTGTACTGAGAATAGACTACCATTTACATTGTAGTCAACCGAGGTCCTGTGGACAGAACATGGACGGGGTAAAGGGTGAGAGAATGTCTACAGGCTCTAATATTAACACATATACGATGAATGATGACCATATAGTGGTAGATGAGTAGAAAAACATCATAGATATTTCTGATGAAATGGATGTTGAATCAAGACTGGTGAGGTGACTGTGGTGGTCCGATCTGCTGGGCTTGTCCAAATTGCATTATAGACGCATCATAGATACCTGGGTTAGCATGGTTAGATTTGCACTGAGTTGATTCACATCATTAGAGCCAGGGATGGACAGGAATGGATGAAAATATATACAATTATGTTGTAAACAGGACAGTCGGTAATATCCAAGTACGAGGTGGCAGCAATGATAGCATTCCAACTTGCTGCAGTCAGGGCTGTAATTAATGATCATTTATCCAAAGATCAGTGTCTGGCATCCTTGCTGAGTTTGTTATGGTGTCAAATCTCCACATTTTGCACCAGCTTTTCCATTATTATTGCTCTAAATGCCACAAAATATTACAAAAGTAGGTTTACTGGTAGGTCACCATGAAGATGGTGCTGCAGTGGTGTTACACAGATTGCTTTGTGATTTTCTTTGTTCAGAATTCTTCATTTCTGTGTGTCTGGATCTGCATCAGTAATGTGAGCATATGCACTAAACCTATATTTAGAACACATTGTACAATTTCTGAAATGTGTAACATTTGTAGAAATTACTCTTGAGACCAGATTGATCATCCTGCGTCCTGAATATCCTGGACACTGTTAATTAGTTCTGCTGATCCTTGGCTCTTCATGAAATGGTAATTATGTATACGTGGGGTTCATCTCTGCATTCATGTCCCTAACTTAATCACACAGGAGCAAACTTTCTACATTCTAACAAACCACCATCTAAACTGTCTGAAAGGCTTGGCTTTTAGACAAATCCTTCCATATGGAATGGATGAAGCCTGTCCATCGTCCAGGCAGATGTTTCCACTTCCCAGGTTATGAGCCACACACATGCATAGCTTTGAAGGTTAATGCCTCTATGCAGGCCTGATTAGACATTTTTTGTGCATCTGCATCCATACAGCCTTGACCTTGTTTTGCATCTACTGAGAGGTACTGTATATAATCCCTCATTTCCCATGCACTCCCATGTGTCACGAATATAGATGGGAAGCAAGAGCACATGGATAATATCAATATTTACCTTTCATTCATATCGCATTGCATGCAAACTCTTTAATGACACTTTTCCTCCTTTCTGGAATTTATGCAGCTTTCCCGTTTTAGTTTTTAAGGAGTTGTTAACATAAAAGTGCATTTTCCAGATGTTTTGGATGTATTTGCAGCTCTCATCTTCATGTTTATTCAAGTGCCTTCTTGGGTATGAAGAGCAGATTTTTCCTAAACATATATAAATTCTCTTTTACAACCTAAAAAGATATTTGTCTGAATGTTTTGACAGGTTTTCTTTTAGTTTTGCAGTTTTTTTGGAAAGATAAATGGCAAGACCTAAACCAGGGGTTGGGAACCGATGGCAAGAGTGCAGCACAGTTTGCAGATTTCCTGACTTCAGTCCAACTATTAAGCCTCGTAATTACCAGGTGAGTTGAATCAAATGTATTTGGGCAGGTATAGCACTAAATTGTGCTGGAACCTGGCTGTCCAAGACTGGAATTCTCCAACGGCCAGGGCTAGTTTTTCATTTTCTTGTTCTGGGAGTTGGGGGCAAACAACCCCTTCAGCCTCTCAGCGGCCCACACCAACAGGATTTTTCCCAGTTCTCCTGATGTCCAGTCCATCAAATCCCCATCAAATCCTCTATTCAGGAGTGGCTCTAGACACTTGTTCCAACCTCGTTCATTTTGTTTGACCAGTGAAGAGTTTGTACCTCTTCATTTGTTTCGTTCAGTGGAGTGGGGATGATTGCTGAAGTGCTGCTAATGGCTTTTCTTAATGTTACAATGCCATGCAAAAGTATTTCACCCCTTAACATATGACAGTTGCATCATTTGGGCTGATTCTTCTTTTTGTTTTATTGTTTTAAAAAGTATTTAATTCAAGATATTTGCTTTGTAAAAGTATTCAGTGGTTGTGCTGTAAAAGCTCCAAGTTCACCGTTGCCCTACATTTGACCTGTACCTAGAAATTTGCAATTATTTTTTCAGAATAAAAGACCCCCTGAATTCATCCGAAGTACACCTGTAATCCAGTGCTGCTCCATTCCATCCATCAGCTTTCATAGAACAAGCAGAAATAAGACAAAAATGATGGCAGAGCACAGCTGAAGATTGTCAGAAAGCATGAGCGTGACCCAACAAAAATAAGCTCAAAACATTGTGTAGGTGCAAACACTTGCCTTAATAAACACCATTGGCAGTGAAGCATGATGGTGGCAGCATCATATTGCAGGGATAAATTTCCACAGTGGGAACTGGGCATGTTGTTAAAAATGAGGGAATGTAGGAATTACAAGGAGATTCAGCAAGAAACCTGCATCTGTCTGCTCTTAACATTTTAGAAAAAGCTTGGGGATAAACTTAACCTTCAGTGTTGAATCTTCTTTAATATTTAATGTTGCAAAGCTTCTAGAAACTTACCCCTACGGACGTAAAGCTGAATGAAGAAAATGAAAATACTGTGTGTTATTTGTAATCCAGTCAAATATAAGGACTTCTTAGGAGAATGAATTTAGGTTCTCAAAGCACAGTAAGTTATTACAGTCGGACAAAGGAACAATACTCATTTATTAAAAACATCTTGTTTTTAAATTGTAAAAAAAAAAACATAAATTATAGGTGTATCTCAAACTTTTGACATAGTGTACACAAAGTTTATTACACATGAAGCATGGCAGACAATAGCACGTGTCAGAGAGGGCATTTAAACTGTCGCTCATACGTGAGTTTAAATGGAGCCACTCCTATCAGCCAAGGCCGGCTGTGGTGGGACAGACGATAGAGTATTATCTCCCATCCTGCACTGGGCCTTTGCTACAAAGGAAGGAAGGCAGCAGCGAAGAAGGCCAACTAGGTCAGGGATAGACACACGGAGACGCCACGCAGACAAAAAGAGAGCGACATGGAATGACAGAGTGAATAGAAGGAGAGAGCTATAGAGAAAAATTGATGGACTCCGTTGTCATAAGAGAAAGCATTAACATACCTTACGGTATGGAGAGTCGGTTGGAGAGTCACTAAATATGGTTAATCAGCCAAGCCACACTGGATGGATGAAATTAGCTTATTGAGTATTTCTCTGGAACAATGAGACTGATGGAATGGAATGGAATGTAATGGAAGTTAAGGTGCACCACTGAACATCATATAAATGACATAAAATCACTTCTATCTCCAAAATGGTAACTTCATGGGAAAAGGAAGAAAAAGAAAAAATATGATATTACGAGTCATTTTGGAACATTTCTATTGGTCTATTCTTCATGTAAAAAAAGAAGACCAGCTTATGTCAAAAAACACAATTGAATAAAAATTGTCCAAGGTTTCAACCAACATCCATGATAGTTATCCTGAAAGCCTTAAACCACTGTGGTTTGTTATGGGATCTCAAAGGCTTTGTTTAGAGCTGTTGCTCAAATTCATAATATTTTGCCATTCAATTTAAAGCAACATTATGTAAAAATCCTGGCATCTATGTGGCATCCTGTGCTCCCCCTAGAGGAAGAGAGCATAATTCACTTTTACACTTTTACATGCATCGAGTATCTGTACAGCTGTACATGTGCATTTGCAGACAAGCTGATGTGAGAGAACGTGGAATAGAGCATCGACAGGATTTTGGAGCTGGTATTTTAAGGTACAGTTGCTACACAATGTTGCTTTAAATGAGAAAGGATTTTATTGTATTGGTTCATTCATCATTGAATTTTTGCAAAGTCATAAAGAACATAAATATAGAAATACACATCTTTTTTTATTTATTATTTTGTCAAATTAATATTATTTGTGCAGGAGGGACTTTTATATTTTTTAATATTAATATTCGATTTATTGTAGTTGTAGCTGGGTTTCCATCCAAGTTTTGCAAATATTATGAGCAACTGCAATATTTTTTTACAGATAAAAATGTGTTTCCACTCATCTTCTCAGTTGTTGTTCAGTTGTACTGCAGAGTGGCGCTTTGCTTCCAGACACACCTTTCTAAATAAATTACCGTACAATCTGGAACATGCCACATTCCATTTAGGATCTTAGGAAGCACTGAACACTGGACAGAATGAAATGAAGACACTCTGAGATGAATACAGAGCGACAAACTCAGTAGAGTAACGGATGGATCAAGTGCAGGCCAGGCAGTGAAAAGACCTTCAGCTATGTGAACTGTGGACGTTCCCTTTATGCAAAGTCTCAGATTAGAGGGGAACAGCTGAGAGTGGGAGGAGGACAGAGGAGAGAAAAGCAGCAGCAATGGACAAAAGGGCCAGTGCCCGGAGACCCCTGAGTGATCTTGAGTCTGATCCTCAAACACAAGAGGGGCGCTTTGGTGGGTGGACTATAGCTAAGAGTAGAGGACCTGACTAGCATGATAAAGAGAGAGAGAGAGAGAGAGAGAGAGAGAGAGAGAGAGAGAGAGAATATGTGTGTGTTTGTTTGTGAGAGAGTGAGGGAGAAAGAGAGAGAGAATATTTGTGTGTGTGTGCGTGTGTGAGAGAGAGAGAGAAAGAGAGAGAGAGGGAGATTGTGTATTTGCATGTCTCTCTCATTCTGTCTGTGAGAGAGAGAGAGAAAGAAAGAGAGTGAGATAGATTGTATTTGTTTGTGTGTACCTCTCTCCATCTCTCTCTCTCTCTCTCTCTCTCTCTCTCTCTCTCTCTCTCTCTCTCTCTCTCTTCTCTCTCTTCCTTCCCAATTTCTCATGGCCAGGCCATTTCAGCTGAGTCAGAAGCTATTCACCACTTAAAGCTCTGACGTCCTGCGACAGCTAAAAAGCCTGAGGTCTTGGGTCTGAAAGAGCCCCCCTTTTTCACAGCCCTGCAGTACAGAGTGGCCAGCCTCGGCCACAACCACCACCAGCCTCATTACAGGCCTGCCCAAGCCCTGTCCTCACAGGGATTTTCCCTTCAGTTTGCCCAAAAATATTGACCACTGTTAGTCACAGAAAAATAAGCATCACTTATTGTTACACTGCATGAATTTCCATTTCAGATTGGTTCTGTGTGGTCTCGGGGTCTTTCTTCAGATGCAACATTTGTGTGCAATATACAGTATGTTGTTCAGTTACTGACCGTAGCAAAAGTAAGAGAAATGAAATGTAGGAAAAATAGTTTCCGTGATTTTGTATACCTCAAAAATTAGATACACAAATACATAGAAATTAAAATAAAAGCGTCCCCTTTAGGATTACAGGAGAACAGGAAACATAGGAATAATGTAATGGAATAAATCAACAAACAAACAAACAAATAAATAAATAAATAAAATGGTCAGGACCCCACAGGACCACCACAGAGCAGGTCTTATTCGGAGGGTGATGAGTTGCACTGGTAAGAGTGGATCAGACACAGAAATGCTGGAGTGTTTAAACCCTTGGACTAAGAACAGCCCACCAACCAGAAATATCCAGCCAACAGCATCCTGTGGGCAACGTCCTGTGTGCACTGATGAAGGACTAGAGGATGACCAACACAAACTACAGAATCAGATGAGCTTCTGTCTCTGACTTTACAGCTACAAGCTGGAGACACTGGGTAATATCTAATAGGGTGGACAGGGAGTGGACACAGTGTGTAATGACTCCGGCAGCACTGCTGTATCTGATCCTTTCATACCAGCACAACACACACTAACACACCACCACCATGTCAGTATGCAGAGAAACAAATAGACTCCAGATTGTAATTACAGGAGAACGTTGTGGTTCTATATGGTTTTTGCAGCTGAAAAATTGTGAGTGTAGAAACAAGATCATAATATTATTGCAGTTTGTACTTAAGACAACTTATCCAAAACACCCTGTTCCACTGTAACAAGCTCTTTTGCTCCCTCAAAGAACATCTCAGTGGATAATTCTTTGAAGAGCTTGTTTCGTGAATGACATATTTGCATGTGGACCTTTTTAAAGAGCTTCCACATCACGGTGGACGGATATCAGTGGAAGCTTTTTCCTCAAACTACAAGTCCAAGCCAATAAGCACTGCTGTATATGGAGGTTTTCCTTTGAAGGATGTGCATTTGTCTCAGAGTTCGAGCAGGACACTCATCTGCACAACGGTCTCAGACTCTTAGAGGGCAAATACAACTTCATGAAATATTAACATCTCTGCACATTTACTGATGTACCGATTGAGGCTGCAGAAAGAGTTTGACCTGTCAAGCTCTCCCGGCGAGTGATGCGTTTAGAAATGGCCAGATGCATCATAGACAGTTAATGTCAGTCACAAATCATCTTGTGGAGGCCATGAAGGACACATGGAAAAGATCAGGAATGAACAGGAAGGAAGACGTTTTCATCTCTGTGGAATGGTACTCTCTCAATCTGAGACTAACCCCAAAGACTGAATCCTAATGGAAGTCAGCACAGCTATGTGACTGAACATACCCAGGCTCTGGAGGGCTTCTGGTGGGCTTCCATTCTTCTCTCTTGATCCTAGGCAGTTCATAGTTCATTTAGGAATGACAAATGGACAAATGTATTGGGACTCATGCTCATTCATTGTTTTTGAAGCATTGTTTCTGAAGCATTGCTGCGAGGATTTGATTGTATTTAATGGTAAGAAGATCAGTGAGGTCAAGATGTTGGATAATCACCAGTCCACTGCATCACTAACCCCCCAAGTCATCCCAAACGTGGAGCACCTCATCCCAAAGAACACAGTTGCACGGCTCTATATCTCAGTGCTGGGGACTTTATACCAAGCGTTAGGCTTGGTACCCATAGGTTCTTGTTTATTTGCTCTTCTCTACAGGCACTAGATACGCTGTGGGTGCATCTGTGTGAATCAGCAATGGGTGCCGCTTACAGTAGCTGGATGCATTCATTAGAAAGGGTGTCCACAAACATTTGGACATATAGTGTATCATCTATGGGCAAGAAATGGACATTTCGCAGACAGATACTCATCTGTTTCTGCACAGTTTGTGTTGGTCATTCTCTAGTTGAGTGGAGCCTAAAAAAGCAGAGTTTGGATTTCAGAAGAAAGAATATATGATCGATTTTTTCTTAGATTTTCTGTACAATGATATTATTTATGTGTAAAATCGAACTCTATCATGACAGAACCAGCTTTCTGGCTGTTTTGGACTAATTTTTCAGGATTTTTACTGGATTTGGATTTTAAGATAAGTGTTGTTTCTGGGTTTACTTCAGCTGAATGCACGACTAAGAGGGCTGCCTGCTCTCTCCAAGCCTCTCCAGTTGTAGAAGGTTTCACAGTATTCCCTCACAAAGTTTCTCTCTCTCTCTCTCTCTCTCTCTCTCTCTCTCTCTCTCTCTCTCTCTCTCTCTCTGCAGTGACAGCATGTGAAGAGCCTCTCCTCCCCTACCTCCTTTTGTACCCACTTCTACTTTATGTCCTCTTGCGCTCACATTCCTCCCTGTCTCTGCATGCCCTGCAGGGATTTTATTAAATTCAGTTACTCAAATTGAGATGTATTTACGATGTATCGTTCAGTAACTACTCAACACTAAGCTATTGTGTCAGTTATTATGGTTCTAAGAGTGATAAATTGAAGAGTGAGCCCACTCAGCCCACTGTAGGTTAAAATAGAGGGTTTAGCATACACTGATGGTCCAAAACAACAGGCCTTATTCTTATTCTGAAGAAGACGTGTTTTCTTTAGGGTTTCACAAAGATTCTGACATTCATGAATGTTTTCTTATTGGGGTTTCTTCCACTTATTAGGACAACGGGCTTCATCATGCATCGCAATAAGAAGACCCACCACTCAGATGGCATTTACCAGGCACACATAGGAAATGAACCCATCTATGAACACACACTAGTGAACAGTGAGCACACACGCCCTTAGAACCCAGGCAGCAGTTGGGGATAAGGTACCTTGCTCACAGGCACTTCAGTCAGCAACCTTCCGGTCACAAGGCCACTTCACTGACCTTCAGGCATCAGCTGCCCCACTATTTGCTGCAGAACCCAAGGATCGAACCAGGGAACTTCAGTCTAATGCTCTCCAAGTTAATCTATTCCACCGTCATAGCTGTGAACATTTCTGTAGTTTAAAAACACATCATGAATCGGTGAGGACTTTTCTCAAAAACAACTTTAAAAAAGAAAAAAGAAAAATATTCCAAGAATACTTGTAGTCCGCCAACAAGTAAGCTCAGCTCAGACCACCTCCTAAAGTGGTTTGTATGATCGGCTTGGGTGTGATTACACTTACACTGTGTGATTACACAACAAAGTTTATGCAGCTTGGCATTATCCAGACAATAATCCAACATCCAAATAACCCTGGAACATAATCCTGATATTCTGGATTGGACTGAAGTCATGTAAATTGTGAGGTGGAGCACAAATCTGACTTGTTATTCCAGAGCTTCACACAGCTAAAACACACACATGCATGGCAAAGTACATGATGTAAAACAACCAAGACAAGTTAGACAAGGTTATCATCTTCCATCATGCCAATGTACAGATTAGATGACCATGCCCTTTATAGATGCATTTGATGGTGGATAGGGGTTAGCATGGACACTAGTCTGGACATTCTTCAACTGAATATGAATAAATATGGCCAAAATCACCCAATGTGAGGTGATATCTGCCTGGAAAAACACAGATGGGATGGGACTAAAATAATCAGTTGGATGTAGGTGGACGTAGATAAGTTTGATGTAAAACAGCAGGTAATTTTTCCTAAAGCTTCTTAGCACCAAGATGTTCCTTAGATGGTCGAGTGAGCATCACACAGAGCACTCCCTCTCTCTGTTATGATGTTCTTAATGCTAAGATGCTTTTGGGAAACTGGGCCCAGGTCTGCTAAGCTGCCACTGTTGGGCCTTTAAGTGATGCTCTTAATCCTCTCTGCTCCAGGGACACAGTATCATGGCTGACCCTGTGCTCTGACCCCAGTTATCTGAACTGTGTATGAAGAGAAGAGTTTCATTGTATCAAACAAGTATAAATGACAGTAAAGGCATCTTATTATATTTGTATTTATGGTCTTGAATCTCTCTCTCTCTCTCTCTCTCTCTCTCTCTCTCTCTCTCTCTCTCTCTCGTTTGCCCATTACACTTATCTTTCAGATATCTATCTTTCAGATAGTAGCCCCATTGCATTGTCCATAACAACAAACATGCACGCACGCACGCACGCACGCACGCACACACACACACACACACACACACACACACACACACACACACACACACACACAATCCTTTGGTGTACACTCACTCCTAACCTTTGATCTCCCCATAGGCATGTGTTTCTTTAGCTTATCAGCTGTGGTGTATACATACAATACTCACCGAGGGGCTCCGGGTTAAGCCTCATGAGGCCGGCAGTGAGGCACATGGGCTGGAAACGTGCATGCACGAGAGAGAGGTCAAAGGCTGCATGGTCTTATTTGTCTTGTTTTACTTGCCTATTTCCCTCCTCAATCACAGGTCGTGTGGGTCGTTTTCATTTTCAGGAAGGGACAGTGCTGGACATTCAACAGTGCCAAATGAAAACTACTCAGTGGACAGGAGCTCATGCAGTTGGATTAAACCCATCTGGATATGCCACAGATATTCTGATCTATTACTGCCTCTCTCACAATGTCCCACAGTTTTAAAGCAGCCGCTGTGACCTCTCCTCTGTACCACATTTGTGTTAATAAAACAAGGGACATTTTAATATGATGCCTTGCAGAAAGAAAAGAAATTCTGGGTTTGAATAAAATAGTCAAATGGCAAGAAAATGTAAATAAGAACTAAATACTTTAGGAATCAGCTCACAAAAATCATACAGTAGTATATGGTGAGTTACTGTAAATTCCAACAGATCTACAGTGACATTTTGATTTTATTACATTATGTAGATAATTGCATGATTATGGAATTGTCCTTAATTAGTAACAATAATAGTAATTGAACTATCAATTCCTATCAGCTCCTCTTATCATACAGCAGCACTTTGTAGTTCCATAATTACAGACTATAGTCTGTCTGTTTCTCTGATACACCGTTCGTCTCATTTCATCCTGAACTTCAGTGGTCACGACCCCACTGGACCACCACAGGGCAGGTATTATGAGGGTGGTGGATCACTGACATGGTAGTGGTGTGTTAGCGTGTCGTGCTGTTATGAGTGGATCAGACACAGCAGTGCTGCTGGAGTGTTTAAACCCCTCAGTGTGACTGCTGGAGTGAGAACAGTCCACCAACCAGAAATATCCAGCCAACAGTGTCCTGGTTGCAACGTGGGACTGGGACTGCACAGTCACTTGTTCAATCCCCAGGACCGGCGTCTGTTTCTGATGCACTCCAGTCCAAGTTAAGAGGCAAATTTAATGGGATTAAAAACAGAATATGAATCTTCCCTTTAATTACACCATTCAGCTCGATTTTAAATGTACTGTTGCATAATTAGGACAGCGGTAATGTGAAGCAGGTTGTGTCAGCTAAGGGGCAACACTGTTGATTAGAAAGGGTCATATCAAACAGAGATAACTGACCCTTTTGTCAGAAAATGATTTGTCTAGCATCTCTTCCTGTCTCTCTCAAGTTGTTGACCCATGCATTTCCTACAGGACAGCCCTGCTCTGGAGATAAATCTTAATTATCTTCAGCTCCTTTCACTTTTATCATTTCCTCTATCCGTTGGAGAGAACGTGTTTTAAAATAGGCCTGCTAAACATTCTCACAACCAACATGAAAATTGTGATAGTAATTTTAGAATATCACAATAGACAGTGGAAATTCATTTGGTATCATTGATGATAAGTTGAATTCTACACAACTTATCATCACATTTAAAATACACCAATTTAAAAAAATTGCATTACTGAAAATTACATAAAGAAGTCCACCTCACATGATTACAGGGTTATTATGTTTGGCACGTGTGTACATTTATTAATAAATTGATTAATCCATTTAATATATTTTAAATACAAGACACGATCTGACCCATACTTTTCATGTCTGCAACAAATTCACTATATTTTAATGAGCTGTTGCTGTCACTGATGCCCATTTCTCTCATTCTGCTGATGATTCTCACATCATCAAGAAAGGCAAGAGGAAACAAAAGAGATGTTTACTGGTATAAGAGCTTGAGTAATGGCCAATAATTAATGGGTTTCGGTGAAGATAAGCATAAACTCTTTTATTTGAGAAGATAGAATTAACTGATCTCACCTCAGTTCTATCACTAGAACAGGTCTAGGCTACTAAGAAAAAAATCATCAATTAAAGAAATGGACATAAAAAAACAGTAGTACCAGTTCAAGAACTGTTTAGGGTCTTTCTTATTAAGAATGGATCAGTATTTGAACTGGATAATAAAACATGACAAAATACACATCAGCTGAATGAGTTACACAAATCACCCTCTGTGTATTCTGCCTACTGCACCTCCTGCAACCATTCACCATTCCTCTGTGATTAAAGGCTGATTTGTATAATAAATAAGGGATAAAAGACCAATATTCAGCTTCTGTTTACATGGACTTTTTTAAAGTTCTTCTTGCATCTCACTTCATTACCCACTGAAAGGGTTCCACGGAGCAAAAAGAGGTTCTTCTATGGTGTCAATAGAATCCCAATCAATCCCAATCTCTCTCGCTTACATTTTTTCATTTTATATATATATATATATATATATATAGCCACAGTCCATTGCCCTGTGTTTTCAAACAAACAAACAAGCAAACAAACAAATAAACGAGTGTCCAGAAACACTTCAGATAAATTAAAAGTCATATTCAAATGACAAGAATACACCGTTCTTTGAAAGGTTTTGTGACTTTAAAAGAAAAAGCAGTATAAATGGAATAAATAATTTATCTCTTTTACATGTTTTTAGATCCCATTTTAACAAATCTAGCCAAACAAATAAAGTATGATATATTAGTAAAGTAGCAACATTTTTTTTACTTTTACACAACGTTATATTTGTGACACTGAGGGGTTTAATGGTACCATTTCTGTTCAGCTGGACACAAACAATAGAAATGACAACCTTCAATACAACACTGAATGAATATGTTTCAGTTATGAGGCCTAATTAAAAGTCCTGGAGAACTTCCAACCCTAGTGAAAAACAAGGTGCCACTCCATCGACAGTTCAATAGGATTGATTTTGAGAACATACAGAACTCACTGTTTGAGAATTCTTTCCTGACACAAGAATGCAGGAATCTGCTCGATCATCGGGAGATCAGATCCCAGTGAGGTCACAGCCTAGGTCAGGAGTCCAGATGGAGGAGTCCTAACCGGCAGGTAAGGAATTAGGATTGACTAAATTGGGGGAGGAAGGACTGAGTAAATTCTAGACAATTAAACAGGTGAGCAATGTCCAATATACACGTTCTAGCATTCGGTCTGTAGTATCTCTATCTACAGTGGCTCAGAGGAGTTTTCTGGTTTTCGTGGTTCCTGCTGTTAGAAATCCACCCACCAACAACTGTACGAAGCTGCTTTGCGATGCTGCAGGAAAAAAAGGAACCGAATTCTTCTCCATCATATAAATGATTTTGGAGATGATGGTTGTGAGCTGTCCAGAGTGCTGAATGCTCATTTTCTTTAATCAGGAGTATTAGGGTGTGTCAACCTAAGTGTTGTGATCTAATCTGGTCTAATGTCGTAACACACCAGTGAATAGTTCTGTGCTGCTCTGGTGCTCCTGAACGCATACAGTAGTTTGGGCAGTAAAGGCCACGAACCCACTAACCAGGACAGTAGGGCTGCCATGGTTAGTCGCTGAAAGTGAAAGAACCATGTGGACTGAGGCAGAAGTGTGACATGACAGGACACTGAGTCCAGAATATCAACTAATGTGACACTATTACCCCTATTAGAACTCAGTGGAACATCAACTTTGCTTTATTATGAAGTGGGAACAGATTTCTGGACTGACAGGAAGTGGGCGCAGGAGGATGAAGAAACAACACTTTCTATTCTTTCAGCATGTACAGCTGACGTGCCCTTGAGCGAAGCACCTAACCTTCAACTGCTCCTAGGGTGCCATACTCGTTGCCCGCCGCTCTGTGTGCACGCTCACCGCCACCGATCCGTTCAGTTTATAGGTTAAACTCTGCTGTGCTGCTGTGGAATCACTGTAAAGTGTGTTTACAGTTCTCCATGTAAAGGAAGATGCTTGTGGGCTGTTCAGCTCCCAAAGGAATAGCAGCATTAAAAGTGGCATTAATAGTAAAATAAAACGTTACACACACCACAGACACAAAGCCACTGCATACACACACCGTCCCTCTGTGCACCACAGTGCTCTTCACATTCCATCCACATGACAGGTGTGACTTCTGTCAAGCCCACTGGGGCTGGCTGGGTGTGACTTACAGCATAAACCACGTCCCTTATCACAATACTGTCACTGGTGTGAGAGTACTTGTATACATGCACACATACACAAACTACAGCTTTGTGCACCCCCGCCCACACACACACACACACACACACACCTCCCACTATGCTGAGCCTTTTATGGGCGTGGTTTAGAGTAAGCACACAGCCTACACACACCTCCCACTACACTGAGCCTCTTGTGGGCGTGGTTTAGAGTAAGCACACAGCCTACACACAACTCCCACTACACTAAGCCCCTTGTGGGCGTGGTTAAGAGTAGGCACCCAGCCTACACACATGTCCCACTACACTGAACCTCTTGTGGGCGTGGTTTAGAGTAAGCACACAGCCTACACACACCTCCCACTACACTGAGCCTCTTGTGGGCGTGGTTTAGAGTAAGCACACAGCCTACACACAACTCCCACTACACTAAGCCCCTTGTGGGCGTGGTTAAGAGTAGGCACCCAGCCTACACACATGTCCCACTACACTGAACCTCTTGTGGGCGTGGTTTAGAGTAAGCACACAGCCTACACACACCTCCCACTACACTGAGCCTCTTGTGGGCGTGGTTTAGAGTAAGCACACAGCCTACACACAACTCCCACTACACTAAGCCCCTTGTGGGCGTGGTTTAGAGGAGGCACCCATCTTACACACACCTCCTACTACACTGAGCCTCATGTGGGCGTGGATTAGAGGAGGCGCAGTGGAGAGAGGTGTCTGTGCCTGCACTAAGCGACTCCCACAAGAGTCTGAACGCTGTAGGGATTCAGACACACACACACACACACACACACACACCCTGCTTGCCTGCCTTCTCTCGGAGGCGTGGCGTAGCGCGCGGAGCCAGCGCACCTCTCTCGGCGGACACGCCCACTCGCGCTCAGCCGCACGCAGGCAAAAGTGCGTGAAGGCGCAGCGCGAGGACACTGACTGCACCCGCACAAACGCACCGTCCATCCATCTCTCTCTCTCCCTCTCTCTCTCTCTCTCTCTCTCCGCGGCCCGCAGCATGTGTGTGGAGAGCGACGGCTGTGAGCTGGAGCCGTGCAGCAGCTCGGAGGAGGTCCGCACGCTGTCGGGCAGCATGAGCGCCGCGCTGAAGCCGAGCGCGCGCGACCTGGGCGCCTGCTCCCCCCGGCAGAAGTGCTGCGCGGCGCTCGCGCGCCTCCGCTCGCCCACCGCCGCCGCCGGCATCCTCAGCTTCGGGAACGTCCTCAACTACATGGACCGGTACACGGTGGCCGGTAAGACCCCCCGCCTCCTCCGACTGCTCCACAGAGACAGAGCAGAGCCGGACCCCGGTCCCAGCACCGAGCCGAGACCGGGGGGCTGCTCTGCCTCCATCAGCCTTCACATCAGGGCTGGATTCAGTTCAGTCCTGACTGAGTGAGGGCTCTTAATCATTTTTAGAAATTGAATTTTAGAGTCGTTTTAAAAATGGGTTTTATAATCGTTTTAAGATGAATTTAGACTGGTTTAAAAAAATGGGCTTTAGAATAATTTAAAAAAGGGGTTTTAGTATCATTTCTAAAAAAAACTGCATTTTAGAATCATTTTAGAAACTGGATTTATTGTTTAAAAAATGGATTTTAGAATCAATTTAAAAATGGATTTTAGAATTCCAACTGGATGTTGATTTCTCACACATGAAAGCTTTGACATTTTCATGGATAGTTTTCATGAGAAAGACTGAAACAGGATGAAATGGAATTTTATATTGAATTTCTCATGAACTGTAGTTTGGTGTTTGAGGGGATGTTACTGGAAAGCTGCTGCTTTTCTCCAGGATTGTGATTAAAACTGATGTTAGTGTAGTTTTGCTGTTTGTAGGTTCTTGACAGTTTTCTATCAGAAAATGGATTCAGTCTGAATTTACTGTGAACTGTTGTCGTACATTAGCCCACAGCTTCTGATCATTCTGGGGTTCTTGCAAAGCTTGTGATTTGACAGTTTTTTTTCAGGAATCGTTTTAAAAAATGGATTTTAGTTTTGCATTTTTAATGGTCGATGATGAATGAAAATGGATTCAATCAGAATTTTCTGTTGTGCTCCATTGGCCTACAGGTTCTGATGAATGTGAGGTTCTTGCTGCAAAGTGGTTGGCTTGAGTTTTGTCCTGAGGGGTTTTATTAAAACCTGATTTTAGTGTTGCTGTAGTTTATGTGGTTTCAGACTATCTGTGTAAACTGATTTACACACTTGACATTTTCCTTTCAGAAAATGGTTTAAACCAAAATTGCCAGTGTTGCCTGTTGTCCTATACAGCGTAAAGGTTCTCACAAATGTAGTGTTTGTACTGTAAAGCTTATGATTGAAAGTTTTCCTCTAGGGTTTTTCTAGAGGACGTCTTGCTCTAGGTTGCTCAATCTACAAAGATACTGACCCAGCTTTCTGTAGAAAACTCATTAAAACTGGATTTTAGTGTTGAATTCTCGTAGATTAAATGTTTAATGGGTTTAAATGGACACTTTTTCTGCAGGGAAATGGTTTGAACCAGAATGTGGTGTTGTTCTGCATTGGCCTACAGCGTCTGCTGGATGTTGGATTCTTGCTGTACTGTTGATGAATCGGTTTAAAAGATTTTTTTGATCTAGGGTGTTGATAGAAAAATGAGTTAGAAAATCTGAATTGGTATTGAATTTCTCATGGACTGCAGCTTTGGTGTTTTTTGGGTTCACACTATAAAGCTATGCTTGGTTATTAAACCACATTCAACCAGATTTTGTGTTCACTCTTCACACACAGCTTTTAAATTCAGTTTATTTGTGCTCTGAAGTCTCACTGGCTGATCTAACAGTGATGAAAACCCAAGTTTAGTGTTGACTGTTTTCATGCATCTACAGCTGATGACTGTTTAAGGGTTCAGACCTATTGATAGCTTCTCCCTGGACACTGATTAAAACTGTTCACAGTTTGCAGCTATTCAGTCTTAGGTGATTCAATCAAGACGTATTAAGCATCAAAACAGGTGAAACATTAACCGAGTGTCGTGACTGAAAGTTTCAGTTCTCTAAAACGGTTTTTCATTCAGCTCAGTTTAAGCAAATGGTTTGGTTTATGTGGAAAATGAGCATTTTGTGGAATATTAGCACTTTCTCCTGTTGTTATTAGGAAACATTTCATCAACCTGAAGTATAAAAGAGGCTCTGACTCTTTTCTAAGTCAGTTTAAGTCATTGGTGAGTCGTTCCACAGTTTATATTCATTTGAATTATGTTTAACCACAAAATAAACGGCACTTTCTAGTTTCTATTTCTCTAGCTGAGTTAAATTCCACTCTGTTTGGGGGGGAAACTATAGATGACCATCATTCTGTTGTAGGAATTCTCCTGGAAAATGCACATTTGTATATTTGTGTGGCTTTTGGGAACGCCAAAAATGATTCTCCCGTTGTTTATTTTAGTATCTAGAATGAATAGTATCACCCTAAATGCTGACAGCACGTCTCAGATGAACGTCTCAGTTAAAGTTATTCAGGGCTGAAGTCAATTAGGTCCGCAGGCCATGATTGGTGCAGACAGCCACGTTTCCATGGAAACTAGCCCAGAGCTGGCCAATTACTCGTCGCCCAATGCGAGTAAACTTTGCGTAAATGTTTACATGCTTGTGTCCAGGAGGCATTCGGTCAGAAAACTCCTTTGTTCTGATGGTTCTTCCACGTTTACTGAGTAATGTGAGTGATGGTCTGAGAAGTGGAGGGTGATCTCAGGCGACACGTCAGCTGGCACCTGGTCTCGAAACGCCCACACCAGCAGCATTTTCATGAATAACTAATGGATTAATTAGAAACAATTTGATATTGGCCATGATTTATGAATGATGTCACCTTGTTAGGCTACATGACTAGTCTGCATAATTGTTTAATGCCTTGTTGTCTTTGTGTCTGCATGTTAAGTGAGGTCTTTGGAGGGCTATGAGCTGCAGGTTTGTCTGATTTTCAAAGACGAAACACTGGAACAGGACGTTTTATTATTCATAGATGACTAGAGCAGTTCTTTACTTCATTGACTGGCTAGAAAATGGTTAGCCTGTTGACCAGTAAGGCAGGGTAAGGCAACTCTGCAGTGTCCTCTGCTTGGACATGAAGTGGTTAAACCCAGCGCTGCAGAAACGCTGAGCAGCGAAGCCCTGAAGGTGCGCTGGTGGAGAATAACTAACACACACTGCAGACCCATCAGACTGAGCCTTGCTGCTGGAATGCTGTTAGTGGAACTAACCCTGGTCAGTTATAATGTGGTTATACTGGTATTCATTCCTTCAGGAATATCCATGCCACACAGCACCAGTATCAGTAGAAATCCACGTTAAGACAAAGCTTTCTACAATAGACGAGTAGTGATTCTCCACGGCTGCAGATCCATGGCTTGTTTTGTCATGTAGTGGGGTCCTCTTGGACAGACTGCAGTACACATTGAGGAGGATGAGAGCAGGCAGGGCTGAGCGCTGCATTATATAAGATTTCCCCAAGACGAGCCTGCTGTGAGAATGTCACCTTAACAAAGTGTTGATATACATGAGCGTATCTTATCTCAGCATCTGAAAACATCGCCCAGCTTTATCTTGTGCAGAAACATAGGCACACAAATAAGATCCGAGATAAGGTTGACAAATGCCCAATAACACCGAAAACAATGCCTGATTTACTGAAGGCTTCCGTATTTATTAAGATTTATATGTTTATTGTAGCTTATGTTTCTGTCTGCACCGTCTGTTTTGGTTCTTTTCAGTTTTGGACATTCACATCAAGACAAAGAAGAGAGGAAGGGCGAGATACTGTGGCCGTGTTTGTTTTGTTGGAGCTTTTGTTTACCGTGTTCTGATATTCTGCTCTCCTACCTGTTCCATGGAAGAGGAGAGGAGAGAAAACGAGTGAGAGAAGGAAAGCAAGGTGAGGAGATGGAAAGAGACTGACAGAGGGAAAGAGAGAGTGAGATAAAGGGAGAAGAGCAGAAAGCCCGGGAGAGGGGGATAGAGTGAAGGCGAGAGAGAGAGAGAGAGAGGGGGGGGGGGTGAGAGAGAAGGGGATACAGTGAAGGCTAGAGAGAGAAAGGAAATGAGAGAGGGAGACAGAGAAAGAGATGGAGAGAGAGAGAGAGAGAGAGAGAGAGAGAGATTGTGAAGTATCTTCTTTGTATCCTTTGTGATTGTTTAAATTGTTATTTATTTGTTATTTGTTACTATTATTACTATTTGAATAATCATTAATGTCACCAAGACAAATTCTCATCATGCAAGTGTGTCTAGCCAGAGTAAGAGAGTGAGAGAGAGAGAGAGAGAGAGAGAGAGAGAGAGAGAGTTGCAAGAGAGAGAGGAGAGAGAGAGAGCGAGAGAGAGAGAGACAGGAGAGAGAGAGAGAGAGAGAGAGAGAGAGATGTATGTTGTAGACTCTCCCTGCAGGGAGATTGCAAGAAGGTGTGTGGTGCGTGTAAGCCACAGCCAGTAGTACATGCTGTACAGAGCAGAGGGGTTCGGCCCTGCACCTCATTGTTCGCTCCACATGCATCATGCATGAGCTGTGAGTGGCTGTGTGTGTGTGTGTGTGTGTGTGTGTGTGTGTGTGTGTGTGTTTGTAAGGTACACGTGTGCTAGAGCTGACACAGCCGTCCTGCAGTGCTGAGGCTGAACACTGGTGTGTGCATTATGGTCAGTGAGAACCCACCAGCTTCATCACCCCACTGCAGTCAGGCTGACAGAAGCCTTGAGGAATCAAGATACGTGTTTGTGTGCATGGGATGAAGTTGGAAGAGGGGCTTTAGGATAATTTAGAGGTAATCCCTGACCTCATGCCCACATCAGCACACTGCCGGGAAAGCGATGATGGATTGCCCCAGAGAAATAGAGGGGATGTCATCTTTGTGGCTTGCGATGATGAGATCATATGTGGGCATTTTTTTGCCTGTCGGATGCACTCGCACACACACACACACACACACACACACACACACACACACACACACACACACACACACACACACACACACATTGTCAATGATCAAATTGTACCTCAGATTGATCCAGTTTTTTTTCTGGTGTTTTGATATGATTCACTGAATATGACTAAAATAATAAATAATATATTAATATATAATAATATATATATCAAATGCGATGCTCCTGATACAAGGGGGGTGAAGGTCAAGCTTCCTCTGATACATGGGAAGCCAGCCACACATTAAACTGTCGCTGGGTGTCAAGCTCCAGCTCCCAGCTCCAACACAATAGATAACAGACGCCTGTGCCGACCAGCATTGCACTGGGAGTGATGTGGGGAGTGTGTGTGTGTGTGTGTGTGTGTATGTTCACTGCATATTCTAGGAATGTAATTCTTCCTTTATATGGTTCAAAAACATTTGTTTCAGGAGCTCGTGATTTTTTAGGATATGATTGACTGATTCCGAATATGCAGATTTTACCAGAGGCTCTATTGAAACAATGGGAGTAAATGAAGTGAAGTGAAGTGAACTGAATCCTTACCTTCACACTGTCACATTGTGGTGCATCGTCTTAATACACACCAACCAAACTCACACAGATGTGATGGAATACGCCCACACCCACACTCCTGCTGGCCATCTATAGTCACACAGACACACACACACACACACACACACACACACACACAAACACACACACACGCGCATGCGCACGCCCGCATACATGCACACGCACACACATACACACACACACACACACACACTGTACGTCCCTCTTTCTAAAGGCTGTGAAACTCTTATTGGCTCATGCTGTTCTTTCATATAACAAAAGAAAGCACTGATGGTGGCCACCAACAGACATTGCCCCACCCCCAAAAAGAGATGAGATTTTTGCAATTTAAGACATGTCCATTTACTGCCGGCATTATTTTTTTTACAAGGAATTTCTTCAAAAACCGAGACACTTTATGAGCTGTGACAGCGGCGGAAAAAAGCAATTAAAGCAGATCACGCCGCTCCCGCCACCACAAATCCTGCATGGGGGGAATTTTCCTCAAACGAATCTCTTGGCAGCCGCTGAGTTCTCCCATCTGTATCCACCAAAAATGAATACAAATTTCAGCCCTAAATAAAGAGAAAAAAGCGAAAGCACTTGGAATATTCGTTCTGGCTATTTGGCCTGTGGTTTTGGCTCAGAGTCTGTGTTTAATTAGGACATGTTAGGGATAAGGGATCATTCAGGTTCTAATTTGGCCTTTGAATGCACGGATGGTAAACACAACTAGCGCAAAGCCTGCATTTAGGAAGGAAATGAAGGGTTTTCGGACTGGTAAAGCAATTCGCTATTGCTTTATTTATGTTGTATGAGTGTCGGGCAGTGAGGTTGGGCAGCGTTTGGTTTGTATGGTTGCTGTAATTCTGGCCTGGGAGTCTAGAGTGTCAGAAAGGCCCTTTAGAGAGCCCTGACCATCTGCCTGTCAGAGCCACTCGCGTGTGATAAAAATACCCTCAAGTTCTGATGTCTTTACGTATAAGCGTGAATGTGTCTCAGGGAGTGTTGTGTATGTTTGTATTGTGTTTAGCATGTGAAAGTATAAATAGATGGATTGTCAGTAGTTTGGGAACATCTAGCTTTTGTTTGCACACGTGCCACCAGGTTCATTTTGAGAAAGAGGGAGATTTTCATATTGGTTGATATAATTTAAATCAGAATTTTATACTTCTGTTTAGTGCTTTACTGTTGGAAATGATAAACGTTCATAGCTAATACGCATTTAAAATTAACCTTCTTGTGTCTTATAACAAAGGTTGCACTTCTATGGTAATTCGTCCATTTCCTAGATTTTTCAGATAAAAAAAGGTAGTTGCACAAATAGTTGCACCCAGTAGGAAGTTGCAGTGTTATTGGGAAAGAAGATAAAGGTCAGCAGGAGCAGCAGGAGGTGTAGAGGTTCCTAATGGTGTGCTGTGATCATCCATCCCATGCAGCTTGAATTTTCTCACTCAGTTCCTGCGGATGTTGCAGGGTGGTGTGTTGATAGTGCCTCCAATAGCATCCCACACATTTTCAATCGAGGATAGGTCTGCTGATGCGACTGGCCATGGCATAGTATCTGTATCTGCAAGGTGAGCTCTTGAGGCGGCAGCAGTATGTAGACGAGCATCATTCTGTTGGAATTGCACACCAGAGTGTGTGTTCAGGAAAGGTAGGACCTCATTAATGGTATCAAAGGTGATCTGGCATTGTGTCACATTGCACCCCACACCATGACACCAGGCCTTCTGGATGTTTGACAACAAACCATTGATCTTGGCATTGACCATGGTGCTTCCACACGTGGATTAATTTGTTGTCACCAACAAGACAAAAGAGGATCTGTGTTTTTTTAATATGTGCTTCTATAGAAAAGAGCTTAATGATGAAGACAGTGTGTTCACAAACCTTTGCCCTACTGTGCACATGTGTGAGCTGGAATTGTTATGATCTGGCCAGGCTGAGGAGGTTATTCAGAGAGGAGATTGCGTGTGTGCATGTCTGGATGTGTATATGAGACAGCTGTAGATTTACAACAAGACTGGCTGATCTGCGGCCTCCTGTCCTCTTCATTTCCCCATTGGCCCATTAGAACGATCCCCTCCCGTCGCTCGTTCACTCTGTCTCTGCCTCTATATCTCTCTGCCCGGTACGACCTCCAGCGGGGCAGACAAATCAAACTGACGGTGCTGAGGTGGTGAACTATTTAACTTGATTACATTTGTGGTTTGGCTTTTAGTAGCTTCTGGCCTTTTGGCTGGACTGTCTGCACACCCTGCCAGACAGACACCACTGAGTCCTGGATTATCATCCAGACAGGGATTAGGACATCAGAAGGAGGTACAGATGGAGGCCACTTAAGGTTATTTGATCTCTAGACCCACGTATCCTCCTCTTTAGTGTCTTCCAGCTCAAATAGCCACCGCTGTGAAGGATGCAGTTCGGCTGGTATATATATAATCTGGATTATGGGTTGCAGTAGATTAAGGTTTTCTTAAGGTATCTGTGGAATGAGGTTAGTCATCCTAAACAGAGGGCTTAATTAGGCTGGGTGTGATGGATAATCCAGAGTCTTGAGGAGTTCCCTGAAGGAAAATGGACAGGTCTGTACACGCACACACACACACACACACACACACACACACACACACACACACACACACACACACACACACAAACGAACAAAGCAAAGGAAGCCCCTTTATTGTCATACTATGATGCAGTGCATTTTTCTACTGTACCAGATCATCCGGTCCGACTTGTTGCTGCACACTGTTGCTCAGAACATACCCTCTATAATCACACACACACACACACACACACACACACACACACACACACACACACAAAACATACATTAAAATTAGCATTAATTTCATAAACCCTAAAACAGAACCCTATGGGACTCAAAATGTGCTACTGTATGATAATGAATAAGTATTAGTTTCTGTATTATAAAGTATAGAATTCTGTGATATGAATTATAGAATTCTGTATTATAAAGTATAGAATTCTGTGTTATAAACTATAGAATTCTGTATTAGGATGCATAGCTAAATAATACATATTCGGTTAGGGTGCTTCCTTGGAAATATCATCAAAGCCCACAAATATAACCTTTTGTCACTTTGAACAACACTCTGCAAGAACTTGTTGCAGAAATTGTTTTATTGGGTTTTGCCTCTGTCGACGTATTTTACATGTATGTATTTTTTATACAAAACACATTGAACATTGAACATGAAAAACATCCAAAATATTAAGAAAATATATATTTTTTTCTAATTTTCATACTTACACACTATGAAAAAGAACCTGGCCAACATAAAAAGACAAGCGAACTCGTTACTATACTTAGACTAACTTTCTATTTGAGTTAATACAATACATGAAACCAATGAAGCAGACAGAACTTCCAGACCCCTGACCATGGAGGTCTGTGGCATTCCCAGGACACAAATGTATTATCTCCTGATGATTAAGCAGTTACACCACCCTAGAGCAGTGAACTTCACGTTCTGTGTTCAAAGAGGTACCAGTGTGTTTTTGATATGATGTACTTTCAAAACACTGAAATGACACAATTATCTAGAACTGTCTGTCTCAACGGCAACAGGAAGTCAAAAGTTAAAAGCCATTATAATGACTTCATACTCAAGAGTGCCCCAGTTTGGGGGCATCATGTAGAGAAAAAAATGTGTCTCCAAATATGTGATGGGCAATGTACACACACACACACACACACACACACACACACACACACACACACTGGCTGTGATCTGCAGGCCTGTTTCTGCTGCAGTGAGTTAAAGGGGTGATAATGCCTATCAGCACCTACAAGACACTCTCTGTACTGCCATGCTACGTCACACTACTCACTTCTGCATGCCACCACACACACACACAACCATGAATCAGACACCTCCAAACTGAGTACTGAACTAATGCTGGCCTTATAACAGTCTTATAACAAACTGACCTTAAACGGCACTTGTATTGTTCAATGTTTAGGCTGTTAGAATTACTGTATTACTATATAAAAATGTAAAAATGTTATAAAACATTAAAAAAAAATGAGGAGAAGAAATGGAGAAAGAAAGAAAACCTGGAAAATATAAAAAAGCAAATGGAATTCTGGAAAAATGAAAACAAATTTTAATGGCTTTCAAGTGGGAGTACAGTTTACTACTTTTGAGTCTCGCAGGGGTCTGATTTAGGAGTTATGAAACTGCTCATTACTAATTCTGGCAGTAATTATGAGAGTCAGGAACTAAAGTGAAGGCCTATGCACATGGTTTACTGGATAATTACTGGCACCATGAGTTAATATCCAATTAATATCCAATCAAACTACTCTGCCCTAGCAGTTATGTCTCAACAAATAGACAAAATCTATGTTTATGATTGAGGCAGTTGTTGCCCAAGGAAGCGCATTGGGATGCCCAGCCCTACAACACAGACTGAGATGTGTTTTTTTCTTTATGAAGAGCTGAAGAAAGTAACAAAAAACATTAAGTAAAGACGATATAGGCCGAAAAAGAATGAGCTGAACCCACCTAACAGTCAGCTAGTGCTCAGTGAACAGTGAATCATGTATCAAAGCAGTGAACAGAGTGTGTTTTTTAAATACACCCACTACAAATTGGCAGCTTGTGTCGGGAATTAAACTTTGAGGTTGGCCTCAGTCACTTCGGGATTGGCCGTCGCCTCCTTCTTTTCTTCTTTTCTCCCTCTTTCTTTACTAGCCATGTATTAAAGGGCTCCCAAACAACAACAAAAGCAATGGAACCGTGGAGTTTTACGGCCTTGTCTCGATTTCTGAAACCCTTCCACACAACACATGGCTTCCACTGTGGCTGTAGTTTATTTCCATATGCCTCGATGCTCAGCAAGCTGCCGAGATCCTTTTAGAACCGGCTGTAGATCAGGGGCCACAGTGCTGTTAGGCCTTTTACTACCAACACGACTAACATGAAATATGTCTGTATTAAACATAATATAAATATTGCAAATGTATATGAATGGTTATGCTCTGCATTCTAACCGTACAATGTGTCCCTAAGCCAGAGCTGGAGATTAAATGGCAGCTGTCCCTGCAGAAGAACATGCATTAGTGTCTGGCAACAGTTATGAACTGTTTGCTTTTAATCAGAACTCTTCCTCTCGTCACATTTCGCTCCGCCCGGGAGATCGTGGTGTTTTCATTGGGCCGTATTTAGCTGACGTTTAGGCCTTGAGAAGCTGGAGCGTCTGGAATTAGACCGTGCCTCTTTCCTCTCCTTTTCCACAAACGGACTTTCTTGTGGCTGTGACGGCCATCAGCCTGGTAAGCCACGCAATTTCCGTGACAACTGACGCTTCCTCTACGGAGATCTAGCCTTGCCCCGCGAGAGAGACACCGTGATAGAGAGATGATGGAGGGGGCAAGAAAATATATTCTGTTTTAACTTGAGAACAACTCATCTTTTGGCCTCGTTTCTGGCAGGGAACAGCACTGTCTTCTGTCTTCTGACACCTCTTCATATTTCTTCTGCAGAGTCTGGATGCAGAAAGTGATTTTTGCAGCACATGCTGACGTTCAGTTTAACCAAAGAAAACGTGTAAATAGCTGAACACACACAGATATATGACATCCTACAGAAGACATTGCAGCCTGTTGTATTGTAGACACACAGGGCCAAAGCCTCTATCCCACAAAGGCACTGAAGCACCCCAACAATTCAGTGAACCATCATCCCAAAATAAGCTGCCATCGTCTCGTCCGTTTTGCCCTGTGTGTTTTGATGAGCTCTTCTTTCTCATAGTCATGCTCTCTAAATGAGGCACTGCTGGTTCCTTTCCTTCTATAGCAGCGTCCTGCAGTGTTTGTTCGAGTTGCACTGACCCCGATAGCGGCCTGCTTTTAGCTCATTGCATGTCCGAACAGATATAGAGGGAGTGTGTCTGTGCGTGTTTTAAAAGAGTGATCCGCAAAAAGCGAGTGTGTGTCCATCCGACAGGGTGGGTTTTGGAATGCGAGGCAGTGAATTTGACGGACAGCTGAGGAACAGGAGAGGTGCCCTGCTAAGGCGACCCCTCAGGCACACACACCTGTGTGGCTGGGGTGCCAGAGTGCATTAGATCAGCTTTCTTTTCACGACTGCTAATGGATCAGAGCTGTGCAACCAATGCTAGTGCACTGGTGTGGGAGATGAATGAGAGATGAAGATGGAGAGAGAGAGAGAGAGAGAGAGAGAGAGAGAGAGAGAGACAGAGAGAAGGGAAGAAGGAGGTGTATGATGGCAGTATATAGTATGAATGTGACATTTCTGACATTTCCTACAAAGCACAAACTAGGCCCTTCCACCACCATGCTTAAAAGAAAGGTTTAGTCAATCACAAGCACTAAATATGGATAGAACTTGGGCTTCAAACTGAGTGATATTGTTAATATTTTAAATAAATAACAGCAGAAACAGCAGAAATTCAAATAAACAGCAGAAACTTCACATATAAATATTGTTGGACTTGTTATTTTGTAAGAACCACTGCAAATCAATATCGGCTGTATCGGTTATCAGCTAACCAATATATCAGCCAAGCCCACCTCCAAACATGCCTTGGCTGATGACTGCATTCAGGCTAAGAGGAAAATTGTGTATTTGCAACTGGATTGCCCACAATTCAATAGCAATGCGTTTATGTATTCCTTCCCGGTCATATACAGAAGCTTGTTGAGTTCCTGGAATCCCCCAGAGTAGATAACTGGACTTAAGCCTATATATATGATTTGATTAGATTTGCAGTGACACGAGGGCAGATGGATGATGTGTGTGGACAGGATTTATGAGCCGTGCCATTTTTACATAAGCCTTCCACACCAGCTCCATAAATACAGCCTCTAAACAAGAAGACATTTGTGAACCAAAATAAAAAAAAAAAATCACACACACACACGAGTCAAGCTGGGCTTTGTCTTAAAAGTAGCAGTTGGAAGCTTTCCACAGTGGCGGTGCTAATATTTAGACTGGCCTTTCCAGCGTGTCTGTGTTTGCTGAGTCTTTATAAAGGAAGGGAACATGTCATCTTTCCCCCTATTCACAAGTGACTGGGTAAATAATCAACAGCGAGGATTATGTAATGTGTTTATCCCCAAGTTGAGAGGTCTCGGCATCTGTATGTGTCCGTATTCTGCTGGTATGTTTGTGAATTTGCCTTAATGTGGCTGTTGAACATGTTAATTGCAGCTTGTCTTCACAGATTTGTGTAGGTGCACCTCCGATGGCTTTCTTAATCAAGGGGTCAGATTAATGCAATCAAATCCTCACAGCAGTGCTCTAAAATCTAGTAGAAAGCCTGCTCTGGACAGTAGAGATATTTTCTATTCATTTGGTTTTTCTGTGTCAGTGGTGCCCAGTCCTGGTTCTGGAGCACCCCTGCCCTGCACACTGTAGTGCATATCCTGCTCCCATCACACCTGATCCAGGTGATCAGCTACTTCACCAGCCCTTCCTGAGTTGAAGGCAGTGTGTTAGAGTACTAAAACTAGAATAGAGCAGGGGGTCCTCCAGGAACGCACGGTTCTATGGCATCACTCAGAAACCCTTAGCACATTTGTGGCCTACAGTTTCTAATGCACTTGTTTGAGAATGCTTTTTTTCATTTCCACTGGTGTACACAACTCGTGAACAGGTGCGTATAATTGCACGTTGTTAGCTCTTCCATCTCTGGTTAAATTCCACCAGTGTTACATCAGTCAAAACCGGTATCACCCTGTCACCCAGTCATGACGTTACAGATGGTGGCTGTCTGCCGCTGCTCTATTGTTCTGTAGCCTTAAACACAGGTGTGCACTGGGCGAACTGGCTTGCACTGGGATGTGATTTTAGACCAGAACACCTCAGGCTGGACAGTAACAGTCACACCTCGGCTTCTCAGCCTATTATTGTAACATTCCACTGATTCCTCCGCTTTACAGGTATTTCCATTGCATCTTTGGAAGCTGAAAACACACAACCTCCACTTGTTGTGTGTATTAAACTACACGCAATGTGTAAACGTCAGCATGGGGATATTTCACAAAGCAAAGTCCAAAGTCAGGCTTGGTGAAGAGGAGGACTGCTTATTATTATGATAAATAATGATACATTTTCTGTATTGTATATGGCACCTGTCATAAACACAAGTTAAGGGACACTCTTAACAGCTAATCTTTACTTGAATCCTAGACATATTATTTGGTTGGTTAAAACAGTTATTCATAAGGCATATTACTCACGTGTGTTTGGTAAGTTGAAGCCGAGGCCTACATACAGGCTCTGAGTGTTACTGATTTAGTTAAATAGTGTGTAAACGTACCGTTTCACATTCGTTTGATATAAAATGCTCATTTTCAAATGAATAAATGGTGGGTAAGACAAAAACATACACATTTTCCCCCAGATTTCCCCTAATTTCACCTTCAACGTTACATATAAAAACTAGAGACATGTGTCCCATGTGTTTATGCATCACACTTATTAACCTAATAATAATACCTACAGATTAGGGCTGCACAATATATCATTTCAGCATCATTATTGCAATATGCACATATGCACTAAGGACATGCAATATCTTGTTCAATGTAAAATTTATATTTTTTAATGGTTTTGCTGCTTGAGACGAGGAAAATTCATACTGTTCTCATTCTCATGACATGCCAGTAGCAGATCTGTCTGACCGATATCATTTATTTTATTCCTATATGGGGCACAGACTGCATTATTAATACGTTGGATCGCTGACACTTTGTGACTTCTGATGAAATATGTAGAGCTCTATGAAATCCATTTCAGTTTTTTCTTCTTTTTTTCCATCCATAAATTTTCGTTGAACGAAATGTGTCATCAAACGTGACGGACACCCAGAAAAGCTGATTTTATCTATACACCAATTAGCCACAACCTTAGCACCACCTGCCTAAGACTAAGTAAGGTCTCCCCTGTGTCACTACAATGGAGCTGAGCATTTGAGACTCCACAAGACCTCTATAGATATCCATGGTATCTGGCACCAAGATGTTAACAGCTCATCCATTAAGTCCTGGAAGCTGTGAAGTGGAGCCTCCTTTAATATTGAAATATATATCACAAGTAATTTCATTTTTTTTTCCAACATCATGTAGCCCTACTACAGATGGCTTTATGTGGTGTCTGCTTTGATAATGCCCGAAACAAGAGTTTAGAGGCATGAGATATGTGGCGACGTTCACTGGTGGACATGGCTGGTAAATACCTTGTTAATATTTGTCTTTGACAAGGTCTCACTTGTGCCACCACAGTGGTGGTGAGGATTCAAGGCATGGACTCCACAAGACATCCTATGGTATTTGGCAGACGTTAACAGCTAATCCATTTGGTCCTGTAAGTTCTGAAGTGGGGCCTCCGTTGATCGCATCCGTGAGCCTTAGTTAACCATGTCCCCGACTTTCCCTGTCACTTCACTTGGTACTAATGTTATGGCATCACAGTTATAACATCACAGTACCAAAAAGGGTAAAAATCTGGCCAATAAATCAGATTCTGATTCAGAATCTAAAGATGAATATTATTAGAAGAATCTCAAAGGTTTGTTGGTGAGAACACCTGGGGTTTTCCTCCGCTGAAGGTGTGTTGCCTTGGTTCTCACAGATGTGGAATGCAGTAGCGGCTGTGTTTGGAATGCACGAGGTGACTTTTTTGTTTTGCTTTCTCACACACTCGATTACCTCTAATCTCTGCTCGCTTCCCACCCATAGTCTTCACTACAAAGAGACTTTTATCAGTCTTTTATCAGTCCTAATCATACCAGGGGTCATAAAGCACGGCTAAATATAAGCACTTTCTTCTGAAAACCACGGTTTCACACACCCACAACCGCTGTCGGCTCCCTGTCACCCTGTCATTCTCTCAGTGTCCAGCCGATGTTCCTCTGCTGTCTCTGCTGGTTTTTTTTTTTCCTGTTGTGAAATATTAGGGCAGATCATTGTCTACAAAGGGAGGAAGGAAGAAGCCAAGTCACACTGTACAGAGCTGAACTACAACACAAAAGGAATGAGCTTAATCTCTAATTCATGAAGGCAAAAGGGAGACGAACGACTGGAGCCGGCGCTCTGCTGCGAGCCGAGCGCGGATCAAAAATAGGACGTTTCCACAGCAAGGAAATAGATTTAACAAGAAGGGCGTGTGCACCCGTGTTGACCGGGGTGAGGTGGAGGTTTATGGAGCTACAGTCAATTACACCCACCGTCACAGCCCCTACCTATGTTCCACATGTGTTTCTAATGTGGATATGGGTTCCACTTGGGCCCCTTCCAAAGCATATGTGTGCACATCTATGAGAGACCACCAGCACTGCCTGCGAAAATGGCCTGCTGGTAGCTTCTGTGCTCCAATATTGGGTCAGTTTTCCCATATTTCTCTCTCACACACAAACGATTCCAAACTGGGTTAGAAACGAATGAAGTGACCTTGTTTCACTGCAGGATTCCACAGTGGGATTGAGCCATACGGCTGATCTTCACTCAGTGTGCTGGGAATCGCGACAAACCCACAGCCACAGTTTACGCAGGTAATAACAGTCCTGTCTTTCCAAAGAGATCCGTAGAAGAAGTGAGCTACGCTGTCCATGGGAAATTATTCAGGTCAGAAGTCCCTCAGCAAGGAACAGTGATTGATTTCAGAGGAGGACGGTGAGGTTATGGTGGGGAGTTAGAACAGGTCTTAGTGTAAAGATTATATACAGTTGTTGGCAGACCTCATTGCAATTTCCAGCAGCTACTGTCTGGTTCTGCTATGGCAGTAGGTTTCAGGATCATGGTAAAAGGTGTAGATCAGAAAACCTCCTACAGGACAAAGTTTCAGGAGTCATAACTATTTTATTGAGTAGTCGACTAATGTAAATGACTCATTTGTCCACAAATGATGTCATCATATGATGCTTTTTATCATATGAGAGCATTTAGAATCAGTACATCAACTCAGTAATGGGCTTCCTCAATGGTTCTTTAGTAAATGAACTGGTTCTACAAAGCAGCAAGGCAGCAGAAATCTGCTTTGCCTTGTAAAATGCTCCTTCAGGTAAAATGAACCTCTGTTGAAGACAGTTTCTTACAGAACCATTTAAATACAAGGTTATATGTGGCACCAAAAATCAAATATATATTATATATGACATCAGAGTCAAAGATCCCTTTATTTGCATCGCTTTCCAGCAGCTAGTCTCTGAAATAACTTATTATAGGACAAATTTCCAGGAGTCTGATTGGCCCTTGTCTCCTAAAGTTGGTCTTTGGCAACTGGAACCGTCACGTCAACCATTTGAACACACCATTCTAAATTTATGAAATTGTAAGGACCAATCCAAACACACATTCCGCCCCAGTCCAGGATATCTGACCAAGCAAACAGAAGATTTTTAAGACTGAAACTCTTCGGGATGTGCGTCAAAGGTCTCAACCTCACAAGAAACTGCCATGAAATATATTTCAGACACCCCCCAATCCTAAGGCCCATGTTGTTGCTGAACACCTTCAGTCCTTCTTCCAGCACGCTTCTGCTCTCTTTGGCAGTCCTGTAAGCACTCTGGCCACTCTGACAGAAGAGTAAAGGTTGCAGTTTGTTGATGCTAAATTGAGCTGGACCAAACAGCCTTCAACCGAGCTTTTCCACCCTTGGGCACACTCAAAACATCAGCCCTGTCCAATTTAGCTTTCCTGTCATCCCTTTCTCCCCTGCTCGCTCACTCCATCCCTTTCCTCGTTTCCCCCTTTCCCCTTTTTTTTTTTATCACGCTGATGCTTCATGGTCTTGCTTTTCACATTCTCTCCAAGAGCCCGCGACCATCCCTCCGTGCTGTTTGAAGCCGTATTGATCGTCAGGTCTCGTGCTCTCCTCAGACATTAGGAATCAAAGAGCTGCAGAGGTCTCTCAGCCAATCCATCCAAGTTAGAGCAGCTTCAGTATTCAGCTGCTGTAGCAGGATTCCGACAACCCCTACCTGATCACCATTCTCAGCACGCTTCCTTGGTCTTGGTCTTGGTTTCATCATTTCATCCTCAAAGACACCAACAAACGTGGCGCCTGTTAAAAGTCAGACGAGTCTTTTTGTCTCCCACATTCCACGGGTAACTGCTAAAAGGGGAGGACGCACATTGTCTTGGAGAATTCAATTTACCGGCACTCGTCCTCTGCCTCGGAGATGTCGGCCAGGCCAATTAACATAGCATGGGCCTCGCGCAGTGCGTGTAAATGCTAGTAATTGAGAGAGCTAATCAAGCACTTGAGACCTTCATTCAGCGCTAATTATTCTTAGACCCGGGCTCTTGCTGACCCCCTTTGGGCGAATCCCACCCACAGCCCATTCTGCTCCTCCAGAGCAGAGGGGATGACAGGATGAACCAGAAGAGAGAGGGAAAGAGAGAAATGAAATCTCATTAAATGCAAAGAAAGCCCACATAATTACTGTAATCCCATGCTGTTATGCTGTTATATAAAAATTAAATATTAAATGGAGCATGTGGGTAATAAACACAACTCGGTGATCAGTGCACAGACAGGCTGCCTAAGAGGTATATGGTGTGTGGAACCTACCAGCTTCCAATGTGCATCGGTTCCCCCCACCAACAAATAAATGATATGACGACTCAAAAGAAAAACCCACGTTTCATTGTTGTTGAAATCATTTACATACCTTTTACACAGTCCAAGCGAACGGTCACCCCTGCAACACCCTGCTGCAAGCTGGAGGCTGATTGGACAGTTGTAGATAGACAGACAGACTGACAGAGAGACAGGGTAATATTGTCAGGTGCGATAGTTGTCCGAGTTCGTCTCGGACCTGCGTTCCCCTTGCTTTTGCAATCTGGAGGCCAATTGGACGGTTGTCAGGGTCAGATCTACAAGATCGGCAAACCTTGTGCTGCAGGTGAATTGGACGGTTGTCAGGGTTACCTCAGAGCAAGCTGGCAGATTTTAGCAGTGGCGCAGGACAGTGTTAATTGAGCTGCTTGTCTCCAAGCCACTGAACAAGCACTTCTATCTGTCTGTCCTGTGATCTCATTATATCACGGAGAGCCGGCGCGGTCAGTGCTTCCAGCTTTAGTAGAGGCCAGTATGTGTGCAGGTGGTGGGATTAGGTAAAGAGCTGTTTTTACCAGTGTGACTTGTGTTGCCAGAATAAGATAATGAATTACTTTTTCATTACAAGTGGTTCTACTACGACACTGTGGACCATCTCGGGTCAGTACGTGAGGGCCAGTGGGTGAATAAGAAATACCATTGCTTTGCTCCAGTGCATTCGCAGCATGGCTATATGTCTGGCACTTTAGCTCACGATCCACGACATTATGAATTATTGATGTGCTATAGCATCCCTGGAAGGTTTACTCCCTCTTTCTCTTTTCCTTGCTTTTTTTCATGAAATATTTAGTCAGTTCACTGCCTGCGAGGTATGGCGGAGTTGCCTTTGTGCAAAGACATCTGGCACATTGTTCAGACCCAAGAGTTTGGATTCTTGCTTGTGAACAGACGTACACAGTGGTTGTGTCTGTGGGCATGAGTCAGATGTTTGCCCTGGTGTTTGCTTGTACCCGTGTGCGCGTGTGTGTGTGTGTGCGTGTGAATATTCATGCAGCTGGATCAAACAGACCCTCAGTGCTTAGAATAATAGAAGTACTTCCACCAACACACTGTCTTCGAGAGGTGCTCCAACTATAGGGTCCCACACCTGTATCCAGAACAATGGGGTGTCGAGATTCTGAGAGAACCTTTGGCACCGCGCCAAATGCCAGGTATGGGCTGGAGGAGTATAACATCTTTGTGAAAGAGTGGAACTGTGTTCTATCCCATTTTTGGGATAAGTTGGAGAGTTGAGGAGGTGGGGTGATGGAGAAAGCTCTCCTGCTTTGTTGCAACCCCAGTCGAGGCCGAAATCAGGAAAAGGTGCTAACACTAGTGACGATATTGGTGAAAGGTGACCAGCGTAACTGTTCTTTTTGTCCGAAACGCTGGCATTGTCGATGTGTTTAGCTTAGAATAACGAGTGAACAATAATGAATAATGCAATCCGTGAACTGGTTGGTTGCCGTTTCATTTAACCTGAGGTAGAGAACTGCATTCTCTGCAGTTCTGTGTCACCCATTAGTACAATGTTTCTCAGACATAAGGAACTATTGGTGCAAATTATTACAGAATTTACAAAACACCCACACACACACACACCTGTATACATACCCTCACAGACACTCTCACTGGTCATGCATGGTTCTCTGACATCTGCATCATGTTTGCGTTAGTGTGTGGGAGTTTATGGAGCGAAGTGGAAAAAGAGGTCCCCCGCTTCCCCGCCTTACATGGGCTCCTGGCCAGGGCCAGCGGGAGGAGGAAAAGACCCGCCGGTCAGGAGCCCGCTGACCACAGTTGGGCATATTTGTGGTGGGGCCTTTCTCTACTGCTGTACTCGTTTATAGCACGCTCGCTGCAGAACACTGAGCTGGGAGACAGACCATGATTTGTGGGGAGGACTGCACTCTCCTGTTTTCTCCACACACACTTGCACTTGAACTAACACACGTGTACATGCGCGCACGCACACACACACACACACACACACACACACACACACACACTTGTTTTTTGTACTCTGTCAGGGTGTGAAGATATATGTATATACACCAATCAACCATAACAGTATGACCATTATTGTAGTTCTGTGATTACAGACTGTAGTCCATCTGTTTTTCTGCATGCTTTCTTAATCTCCATTCCCCGCTCTTCAGTGGTCAGAACCCCATAGGATCATCACAGAGTAGGTACTATGCAAAAAATTGGGCACTCCTGCTCAAAATTACAGTTACTGTGAACAGTTAAGCAGTTTGAAGATGAAATGACCTCCGAAAGGCATAAAGTTAAAGAACTCAGAACATTTCAAACCATACGTTTAGAGTAAAAAATGGAGAGAAGATCCTTGCAAAAGTATAGGAACCCTAGGAAATTTGAGTGCTTGGATAATTTTTGATTTTAGGGTCATGGATTGTTCACAGTCATTGTTAGTAAAGGTCATGTGATGCAAATTTCAAAGCTTTATAAATACCCAGACTTCTCTAACCTAAAAACAGCAGCCATGGGTTCTTCTAAGCAGCTGCCTAGCACTGCTGGAGTTTTTAAACACAGTCGTACATCTTGTAGTCCCACATGACGCTGTTGGCTGTATATTTCTGGTTGGTGGACTGTCCTCATTCGAGCAGAGACACTGAGGACACTGATGATGATTTAAACTCTCCAGCAGCGCTGCTCTGTCTAATCCAGTCTTACCAGTGCAGCACACAGCAACACACCATTACCATGTCAGGATCACTGCAGTGCTAAGATGAATCATAATCTGTGTGTTGAGACACCGTGTCAGTGGAAAGATTAACGGTTTATGGTCACATTTCAAATGTTTAGAAGACCTGGGGTAATGATGTGGGTTGCAATTTCATATATGATACCAGATCAGATTTGGTCTTCATTACAGGCACTTTGATAGCATTAGTTTAAAGAGGTCCTGCAAATCTAGGCCCTACCTTATCTGAACACTCACTCAGGTTCACTACTCCAGCAGGACACCATTAGGAGCCTCTGCAACTCTACTGCAAGATGTTTGGCATGTTGCAGGATTATTTATATAGACAGTGTATGCATGTGTTTATACGTAATAAGAATGTTCAAAGCCTAACCTTTTCCTGACTTCAGAGCTTCCACCCTTTAGCTTTAGGTGAACAGTCTCTGAGGCTCATATAAAAAGGTACTTTACAAAGTCATTGTAGGTCAGCCTTGTTTCTGTTTGCTTTTCCTGCAAAGTCAGGACATTTTTTGTCCCGAAAATGTAGAAAATTAAGCCCACACAAACACACAGACGCACACACTCCTTTCAGCTTTGGTATTGATCCCCTTGACACATTAAGAGGGATCGCCCCCATGGCTCAGAATCAGAGTCGAGAAGAAGGAGGGATGAGAGAGTAGAGAGGAGGGAAAGATGAAGGGAGCAGCGGGATGTCTCTCTGTCAGCAGCAGTGCTCTGTGCCAGTAGTTTTAACAGTATGAAGAGAACGGGTGAGAAACGCTGGAGAGGAAACAATCCCTTACCACAGAGCATAGCATTTCACTTACACAGGATATGGAAACATGGGCTTGGCCAACAAATTCTCATGTACAGCAGTTTGACCCAACTCTCTCTCACACACACACACACACACACACACACACACACACACACACACACACACACACACACACACACACACACACACACGCACACAGACACTTCTGACTACTCTAGGCCTTGCTTTCTTTCCTTACCTACAGTCTAGCACAGCACAATACACGGTTTGCTAATGGATATTATGGTTTTGGTCTTGGAAATGCTGATATTGCAGAAGTTTCTAATGTGCAAACCAACCTTTGCTGAAATTAATGAACGCTCTTTTGTTCCCTGGGATCGAGTGAACCCGTCACAGGTGTTCCTTGGCTGTATCAAGGTTTCACACGATCCAGTAAACAAACTACATTAGTAGAAAAGCAATATAGGCCAACCTAGACCAATAAGCCATAACATTATGACTACCTCCTTGTTACTACACTCAGTATCCGTTGTACCGTACGGGAGCACTCTGTAGTTCTATAATCTCTGTATACTTTATTCTCCTCTTTTCGCCCTGATCTTCAATGGTCAGGACCCCACAGGACCACCACAGAGCAGGCATTATTTGGGTCGTGAGCCATTCCACCGTTTACTTCTCCGTTCTTCCTCGTCTCTCCCTGTTCTGCAGTAAATAGGCCGATCAACTCTCTTCCCTCTTCCTAGCCTACTTCTCCTAGCCTTGAAATAGCACGACAGGGGGTGTGCAAGTTTACAGCTTTCTCCAGGGAACTGCAAAACGAGGTCTGTCCTAACCTACCATGGAACACTGTCTGTCTCTCTCTCTCTCTCTCTCTCTCTCTCTCTCTCTCTCTCTCTCTCTCCCACTCTTTCTCTGTCTGTCTGCAGACTGAAGTAGAGACCCCTGGGTCCACACAAGGAACTTTCTGTCCTCAAATAAGAGTAGCCTTAAATGGGCTACATTATGGTGTAAATTGGGCAACTTCACCATATATATTTGAATATATTAGTGGCATAAAATTGTTCATTGTAATTATTTTGAGATAATTTGAGGGCAGTTCTTGTAGGACCAAGTAGGTTCATGATTCACTATGATTTGAATGTGACAGTAAACAGTAAAACAGTGACATCCATGCAATGACTTTTAATGAATGTGATTTTAAAATCAGTTCTAAAATATCTAATTCCCAATTCAATGCACTGTTTAAAAGATGCATCTTAAAACATTTACATTCAGACGCCAGAAACTGATGCATTCAGAGTAACTTACATTTGGAGTTAAAAGTCTTGCTGCAGGACCCTTGTGGCCCTTTTTCTCCATGGGAAAGGCATTGTAACCCACTACACTACTGTGCTACACCAGTCGCCATTATGTTGGCAGCATGGTGGAGATTCTGCTGTGGATCACCTTCATGTCCATCCATTGAGCTGAAAAGTGCAGTGTTCATCATTGTTATAGGTCAATCAGGAGGCAGCTGGTTCATTCAGCAGCATTTGAACCCTGTTAACCGCAGGATGTTCTTCTACCAGTCTAACAAATATGATTCCAATTTGGTCAAAATAAGGAATCTTCAGAAGAACGCTGGGACAGCCTCGCAGACGTCTCTCGTCTGTCTGTTTGGTGTGAAGTGGGATGTGTGGTGTTGAACTTCCCACCATTAAAGCTTCATTCTGCTCCTTCTCTGCATTGCTAAATGTGTCACGGGGGATTGCTCATGATTCAGGCTCAGGTTTTTGCAGGAATACGCTCCACTGTCAGTGTACGACTATAAATGTTCTCTTTTGTCTGGAGCCTCAAAGAGAGGAAGAGAGTAATGGTTTGCTGCAATTGCTGGGGCTGAATTGACGACTGTGTTTGAGTTTCAGGCCCTGGAAAACAAATTGTCATCTCATTTCGGTCTGACTCCTCAGAGGGAAAGAATTTGTGCTGGCCAGTTACGAGACTAGTGATATTTCAAACCAAAACAGACTGAAAAAGTACACATTTAAGTGGGATCTACTCCCATCCCATTAGAGCTGATGTAGAGTGTATCTACTATGTCCAAACGCAGGCCTCGGGTCAGCTTCGGTTTTCTGGGATATGCTAGGCGTCCAGTATAGACTATCACTGAGCTTTCTTTTTTCAGAGCGGACAAATATGAGTCAACATTGGACATTATCATCCGAGACATCTGCAACTAGGCATGCAAATATAACTCATAGGCCGACTGTTAACAAAGCATGCATATCCATAAAGCTGTGTTTTGTGTGTTTGTGTGTTTAAACAACTGAACAAATTCAAATTCCTCCAAGTAGTCCGTCAGACAGAGAGATGATTCATGGTTCTGCTGGAAAGAAAAACAATGGTGAAAGCATTCATATGCTGTCTTTACTTCTATCCATATATACTGTATATGGGCGTGAATGGACTTGCTACTGTTTCCAATGCATCCAATGTAGCGTGACTGCTTTGCACCAATCAGCTGATAAGCTAGGATACCACATGAATGAGTCTATGTGTCATCAGCATAAGGAAGCTAGTGTGCTAAGGCAACAATAGACAGTGTCCCATCTATTACGACTGCCGTGTTGAGCTCTGTTGCTGTGTTTTGGATATGTGCTTTACGAATGAATACATTGTTAATGAAAGTTACAGATGTTTAGATGGCTTGGAGGACTATTGATTGAGGTCATTTTACACTCCACATCTGCTATTATTGCATACAAATAGAGTAATAATTACATGCAAATTGTGTAATATTTTCAATGATGTCCATTGTCAATAAAATGTATTAATAAGATTTTTAAAACATACATGTTAAACCATGTTAATTTATTACTGAACTTACTGATCCACTCATACCTGCACAACACACACTAACATGCTACCACCATGTCAGTGTCACTGCAGTGCTGAGAATCAGAAGGAAATTTGCAAATTATTACAGCTGCACCCATAAAAATAATAATAATAATAAAAATAATTTACAGTCATATAATGAATAGGCAGAATAAGCTCTTTGAATAAACAGAATACAGTATGTACATGTAAAAATACTAATGTTATGGTTAATTGGTGTATGTGGATCTCAGTGAATACAATAAATAAAATGAAGTAAAGCTTTTTTTTTTGACAGCATCAAAATGAAATCACAACCCACCGTTTGAAATTGAAACCTCATATCCAATCTAAAGCTGTTTTCATGCGATCTGATTACTTATCTGATCAAACGTGGGCAGCCGTTGAAAGCACAATCTGTGGTCAAGGCGGAAGTGATAACAACTGTTTACATCCTGCATAAGTTTCTCTGAAAATAGCCTGTTGCATTGTTAACCGCCGTGCCGTTGTCCTAAAAAGCCCCAATTTGTGTTTGAGGAGGCGGCAATGCTGGAAAAGCAACAACTGGCAGGGCAGCATTCTTTCACCTGTGCACGTATGTGTTGTGGTATCTGCTGTCTCTTCTTTTCTTTTTCTCCAAAAGGAATTCTGAAAGAGTCTTCTGTTGCTGTCCTGTTCCACATGTGACAGTAGGCAGGTCTAGGCAGGTCCAGTATGAGCAAACGTGATGCTATACTCTAGTGGACACACTGGCTGCTTCCTCAGGTTCCCAGCAGCCCCCCATGACTTGACTTTACGGTTTAACCGGCCAACACCCAACCACTCTTTTGTCTGCATGCTTGTGCTGCATTGCCATGGCAACGCCTTCGCACCAGAGGCGGGCGGCAGAAGGTCGACCATGCCAGTTTGGCCATTTGGGCTATTTGTTTTGTGCCATGTCACCCACATGGTGCATGGTCCTTCCAAGGCAAGGATGAGAGCTGTGACCTTCCTACAATGATGATGCAAGTTGTGGTCAGCGCTGATGCCCTGCCTTTAAGCCCGTTTAAGAGACCATTGTGTTGCTGTTGTGCTTAAAAAAGAAATTCAGAGAACAGTGGATTAATTCACGATTAAAGATTAATGGAGATGTGTGAGTGTTCTTACCAATTTAACCCCCTAGACCCTGCAGACTACTGTCATAATTAACATCAATTTAGGGTCTAAAATAGAGCTCTGTGGGGCGCAAGGTCACTGCAGTTTCTGCATTAGAATTCATAACTGAATAATAAATAATAAACATAGGGCTCTTCACACTCACAACTCAATTACAAACACGGTTCTTCAAGGGACCTAATGTGGTCCTACATTTAATTTTAAGAATGCAGTTGGCCAAAGCTCTTTAAGTATTGATGAAATCCTAAATATATCCAAAAAAGTGTATTTTCTACGAAACATTTATCATCACATTGCCCATCTCTCTTATTCAGCATTATACACTCCTGCTTTTTAGAAGAGAAGGAGATTAAGAGAAGAGAAGAAGTTAGCCGAGGAGAAGTGGAATTTAGGACAAGGGCAAATCCTAGACATCCAGCCCTGCATGCCAAACAGCGCTCCCATTGCTCAGTAGTATGTCACCTGCCTAATGGTTCTTAACATCACTGTCCTGACACACTGCCCTGCTTGTACAATCCACTTTAGATAAGTTTCAGCAAATTTCAGCGAGTACCTCTCCACACCTGCATTAAGCTTATCTCAGTCCGTTTAGTGTGGTTATGATATTCCCTGATTAAGAAGGAATACCTGCCTTCAGCAGGGTTTATCTTTTGAGTAACACTCAAGAAACACCCACATTGCTTTTAACACTTTGTTCAGCAGGTACACAAAAGACACCATTGTCTCTTAGCTGTGAAGAGTTGTATCTATTTCGATTTCTGCAGTTCTGTGTGATGTCGGATGGTAATGTTGATGGAATTGTAATTTTTGAGGATTTTTGAGTGAGTAACTTTCAGTTATATGCAAATATATGAGGAAAATCATACAAATGTGATTATTTCTCTACATGTTTCACATTTGTGTTTAATTTTCTTTGCTTCTGATAGTCCAACCTATTCACTTTTAAACCTAAAGCTTTTTTAAAGGGTTTACAAAGTGGTTCATTGCTCAAAGCACCTCAATTCTAAGATTCTACATGTTTATTTTAGGTCAGAAAGGTCCCAAAATGTCTTGGGCCTCATTCGGGAAACCGGACAGGGCTGAAACATTGCCTATAACTTCATTGGATCATCTACACTGCTGATAATCCGCTGCTTTTTGTGACATCACAGAAACAATTGATCAAATTTTGTCAAAAAATGAGACGTTTACCCTGATATGAGCTCTTTAAGTCACTAACAGAAGTCTTGATTGGAGGTGATTTGTAGGCTATTCTATTTACCTGCACTGCAGCCTGTGGGAGCACTGGAGCTGGTGGGAACTGAGTGTGGTTCTGGCAGGAGTTGGGTAGACAGGTGCGGGGCCTTGAGAACGGAGAACACTGTGCCATCTGGCACAGGAATCCCCCACCCCCATGGGGCGAGCGAAAGCTGGGGTGTGTGGAGGTGGGTGACCAGGCTAATTAGAGCAGTGTCGAACTCTGAGAAGGAACTGAAGGAGATGAACCATGTCAGTGTGGAGTTGGGGTGTTAGTAACACTGTATGTGGCAGCACAGAACAACATGTAGCTGTAATATGTTTCTGTCAAACTCAAAGAACAGAACAGTGAGAGGCTTGAGACTGAGCACTACGTCAGGCCAGCTGTGTGGGGAAAGAGTGAAATGGGCTTTAAAGAAGGCATTGCTTTTTAGGGACTAATTCAGAGCTACTTAAAAAATAAAGTGATGCAGAGTTGATATTCAGTTTGTGAATGAATTGTTTTGAACCAGTAGTTTGTTAAACTGGTTGAATATTCCCATAAATTCAGACTCTGTCATCCTCTAATAATGAAAGAGTGGTAAAGCAAATGCATTGGGCACATTTTGGAGGAGGTGGCAGTGTAAATATAGTAGCCACTTGCATTTTTGGTGAGAATTCTAATCCCATGCAAATCAGTCATGAACTTCACTGACAGTAAAATTACATTACTCCACATCCCCAGGTAAAACTCATCCTGGATAATACCAGTCACCTATTACACATCATAATCTTAAATCAGAGGAGTATGTTCCTGGAAGACTGTGGTCACTGAACTGCTCAACTGACAGACTCCATTTGTTTCAACAGCCATCAGATTTTTAACTCTGTCCAGGGGGGAAGAGGACGTTAATCTTAAAATTTGATTATACAGTCATGATTATGTATGTATGTATGTGTACTGGTCTGAGTGTATATATATATATATATATATATATATATATATATATAAATATGCATATGTATCTATTTATCTAAAAATAAATGAGTGTACTAATTTGTAAATAATCATTATTTTGCATTTTTCAGAACATATCACAATTATTTTCCCTATACAAGCTCAATAACTTACAAATAAAAAAATCAATAAAATCATTTACACACGAATGAAGAGATTTCAAACACTACTAAGAATTATTAAAGAAGAGAATAAAAATAAGACAGATGCCCCGAGTCTAATGTCAGTGAACTTCATACTTGTTGGATCACCTTCATGAGCAGGCATTCAGAACATGAGGAGATAGTAATGTAAATTAACATGAAGAGATTTGGAACACAAGCCACGAATATCTTTGAGATGGATGAAGGAAGTCACTTTAATGGAGATGATTGATTGCCTGAATGTCAAATATTTATTTTAACTGACTGTAAAATGAGATCCTAACCAAACTTGATCAACCACAAATCTTCACACTTGGGTCTTATCTCCTTCCTGTAGCTACAACTGATGGCATTTTACAAGCAGGAGTTGGGTTGTGCGTGAGTGGTAACATTACACAAACATTGATATATTAAGAACACAGTATTGTGTCGTTTAGTGTAATTCAGAGGTTAAGAGATGGTATCGAGATGTTATTATCAGTGTTGTAAAAATTGTTCTTTTCTACTTTTTACAGTGTGAATCTGTTCTTTAGTTTGTTGATCTTTACTTTGTGTCCACATTTCATGTTTAATGGGCTAATAAAAAGGACCCAAAATGAATTTGAATGAGGGCTGGACGATATGGACAAAAAAATCATATCCCGATATTTTCGCTGAATGGTGATATACGATCAAATATGTCATATTTAAACAAATTTCATATTGAAATTTGATCTTCAGTATTTCATTACACAAACTAATTCATCTTCATGCCAGAGCTCTGACTTATGCCCTCTCTGTGGTGTGTGGGTGAGAACATGAGTGGGTGGAAAAGGTGAGCAGATTAGTGGAGGAGCTGAGAGCAGGGGGCGGAGCAGAGAAAAGGTTTTTAACCAGATTAAAGCGGAAGGTTATTTAACTATATATAAACAATATCGCCTCAAAGCATATATATGGATTTGTCTCCCAGCCCTACTTTGAATGATATCTTTTAACAGTGACTTCCATTGAAAGCTAGTCAGGTTTTCTCCTCTAAAATTACCATGTTGGAGATGGTTTTGCACAACAGATAATATGAAACTTTATTATGAATTCTCGTGATTTAAAAGCTTAACCAACTGTTTGGCCACTTACATTTGACCCTAATCCTCTCTCTCTTTTCTCCCTCCCTCTCAGGTGTGCTCCTCGATATTCAGCGGCACTACAACGTAAATGATAGCGGTGTTGGCCTGTTACAAACAGGTAAGTCTCTCTAAATCCCTTAATTATGTTGCAGTGTCGCAAATATTCACCACGCTTACCCATCACGCCCACCCACACATGCTGAAACACACTTCACATGCATGAGCGGACATATTACCGGCAGCCTCTAAGCCTCTTAAAACCAGTGCAACGGGGACAACAAAAGCATAAAAGAGCAGCTAAGGTTCAACACCTCTCCTAGACATGTCCGCTCACCACCGTTCCCTTTTAATCCCACTTCCTCTATCTGAGCTTGGCTAATTGGCCACATTTAATGCTCTTGTTAAGGGAATACAAGGAGGAAAAGTGGCGTTTTGGAGCAGAGGAGATCTACCCATAATTAAAAAAGTAATATAAACAGATTGTATTTATGTCTTGGAACATACTGATGACATTGAACAGTATATCATTTTCACTGGGGCACCCTGTGGTCCAACAGCTCCATTTCAAAAAACTCCATAAACTCCAGAAAACTCAGTCACACAGTGGAACTGCAGCCAGTGTTGTTCTAAGCAGGGTTGTGAAAAGGACAAGCAATCACTGAGCTCCTCATTTCCTAAGTTTCTGACTCTCTCGCTTCCTGCCACCAGGAGGAAAAGCCCGGTTTATGCTGGAGCACAGTGTGCTCTTGTGAGGTCAACGACGTCTTCACTTTTTCTCCCAGAGTCTTAGACCTCTTCAACCCCAAACCCACCCCAGCTCTCTATACAGTGCTCTTCATTAATAACAGATATCCTCCAAAACTAAGCAGAGCTAACATCTCAGTGTGAGGCCACTCCGGTCTAGCTTCCTTTTCGTGGTAGCTACATTAGTCTCTCAGCTCCAGAGTGAAACTAAAGAAGAAAACCTCAGACAACAAACATTTCTTGGCCCATCTGCTGCATTGCAGACGTTTGATTTCAACAGGTATTGAAAGAGTAGATGCGTATTGTCGGTCATTGGTCAGTGGGTGGGTTCAGTATGCAGAGTGCAGTGTTTTGTTGAGGGGTGGGGTGGGGGTTTGAGTAGGGACAGGCATGGGTATTCTGAGAGTTTGGGTAGGGCTTCCTGAGCCAGGTCAAGGCTGAGGCCGCTTCAATCAGGCTTTTGTAAGGGGCACCGTTATGTGGAAATCCCTCTGGCTGCTAGAAGTTGACTCTGTTTAGTGCTTTTTAAATGTCACTATACACCAATACACAAGTGCGCACACACAGAGTCTCACGCACCTGTACACATGCTCGCAAACGTACCCCGTGTTGGACAAAAGCACACTCAAGTACATGTGCACACACAGTGCCTCATTGAATGCTCGCATGCTAGGCAGAGGAAGTCTGGGATTCAGATTCTGCCAGTTAGCCTATTGCCTCTATTCAACTTGGTCTGAAAATATTAAAATCGCTGGTCCGTGGACGCCTGAAAAAACATTTACTCATAAAACTTTCAGCTGAAAAGGGCTGGATGCTTTCAGGCTGGGATGAAAATGAGAACGAGTCAGATAAATGTTTGACTGTGTTTTGCATAATGTTTGTTAAGTCCGAATGGAGCATGAAAAAGTCAAACATTCAAACCAGGATTTTATTCATATTTCATGTGGAACTTTAGAAAATACTCTCAATTATAACTACAGTTATTATATAAAGTACAATGGGGTTAGAAGAGAAAACTCTAGAGTTTGTAGAGCTACCATGATTAAGAAGGTGGTTCACCCAAGATGAGGCTCAGCTATTGTTGTGCTGACCATGTTGGAATCTCAACAGCATAATTTGGTAGTGGGGTCTGGGTTTGCCAAGCATGAGCAAGGCCCCTAACCCTCTTTATTCCCAGGGAACCAAAGTGGAGTTCATTAAACATCTCGCAGCCTGCCCTTAGGCTAAACTTGCTGGCACAGCCTGACCTGGTCATGTTGGCAGTTGTTTTAAATGTTCTCCACTTGGAGTTGATTTGGTGGACAGTGGAACAGCTGATTCCTAATTAGTCTGAGGGCTTTTTATGTCCCTTCCCAGATTCATATGCATTTACAACCTTTTTGAAGGCCTCAGAGGGCTTTTTGGATCTGGCCGTGGTGATCCCATTCTTGTCTACAATCAAGTGCAAACCAAACTAATGTCTGAAGCTTAAATAAGGCCAACCGGGTCTTGAAATCAAGTCTGGTTCTGTTAAATCTAAGAGCAGACTAAATCTACAGCTTAGGTCTCAGTTTCTGTCTAGCTTGTGGTTGAATGATTGGAGAGAGAAGCAGACTGTTGGTTCATTCTCAGTAGGGAGCACACACTATTGGTTTATACTCAGCAGGCAAAGGCAGCTATTGGCTGCACACAGCAGTGTGCTGAGTAGTTGGAGACAAGGTTGACATTTGTTTGGACCTTTTTTTTGCTGCCTGACTGCTTTCTCACTGCTTTTGACCGCGAGTGCCTGCAAGCGTAAATGTCACCAAACTTTCTCCATAAAAAGTCTGTGGAAAAATAAAGTCTTAAGAAGGCTTTTTATGTCCTATAAACAGCTTGAAACAGAGCGATCAGATAACAGAGACACAACTTGTGCACAGTAATTGGGAATCAGAAGGCAATGCTTTGAAACATTGAAAGCTGAATATGGAGAGTGTATGGCGAATGTGTGTGTGTGTGTGTGTGTGTGTGTGTGTGTGTGTGTGTGTGTGTGTGTGTGTGTGTGTGTGTGAACTTAGATCAGATTCTGTGTGGCCCGTGATCCCCGTCTGACCTCAGTCTCACACACTGCTGCAGAATTTCATGTGCCTCAAGCATTGGCTGAGTGTGCATGTGGAGGAGAGGCTGGGTGTGTGGGGGTCACATGGGAGCAGCTGAGGTGTATATGTAAGTGTGAGTGTGGATGGGTGGCAAAGTGGCGAATGAACATTTTGGTTCAACTGCAACATTGTCTGATGGATTCCCAAATGTTACCAGCATAACGTTTACCAGATTTATATTCCTAACACTTTCAACGTAAAGTAGCAAAGTCAATGTAACACGGCAACCTTTAGCGAGAGAACAGCAGCATTCCTGACAGGACAGGTTCCAGTAGTGCTTTCCCATGGTGGTGTTGTCCACTATGCTGGCCAACCAATTTGGCATTCCCTCTTTTGGCCAAGCAGACTGAACATTTCTGCAGTCATTCATTTATCTTAGATTGATTTTCAACATTGTTGCTTTCAGCATTATCACCAGCCTGATACTAAACGGAACTTTAGATTTGCACTGCAGCTCCGAGGCTCTTGTGTGCCACTAGAGAGAAACTGAATCCACTGACTGTATTATTTGCCCCGTACAGACTGCTTAAGATCTGTTGTGACAGTTTGTCTTCAGGTTTCACAATAAAGGGTCACATAATGTAATACAAGTGAATGCATGCCTGTGGCCAGACCAGAGTGTCAGGTGTCTGTGAACCATGAGGTCATACACCAAACAGTGACACACATTTGCCTGACCTCGACAGCAGGCATTCTGAGAAATGACACCTAGATGTGATCGATCTGATGCAGCAAGTGCCTGATAATGTCATATCTGATTCTGCCGTGTGAACAGCAGCAGCCGTTACTTTGACAGATTTATGACACCTTTGTAAGTGATTGCGCATGCATTTGACCAATTTGAATGATGTTAATAGAAATGACAAAGGATTTGGTCACGTGCTTACATTCATTTATGTTACATTACAGCACATTACATTAACCTCAAAGCTCCAGTGCAAAAATAACGAGGTCCATTTCGGACCCCAAATGCGCATTAGCTGATTGCCTACATTTGAGATAAGTGCAAAGTTGTGTGAATTTGATTTAATGGCTGAGACTGTGGACAAGTGGACTATTCATGTGGCACAGGTCTGGTTTATGTCAACCAAGTGATGGAACGTGTCACATATCTGTATGTCATCACTTAGACAGTCATACAGACCGCCTGCTGTAACTTCATCCTGTCTAAATTGGCTCTCCTCCGGTGTACGGTGTGTGCATTGGCTTGTACATATTACACCTGTCACTCACTCCATAACTATTCCCCTATAGCTAGTTCCTTGTTACTGGGCTGCAACGCAGCTCATGACTCAGTCCCAGTAGTCTCCAGGAGAGCATTTAAAACAGGGGTGGGCAGTTCTGGTCCTGGAGAGCTAAAGTAACATAAACAATGACATTAGTTCAGAATAAAATAGTATACATGCAGCAATGAGTTTCTCTTCTTTGGCTTAATTTGCATCCTAAATACATATCACACATGCAGACACACTGCGAGCACAGTGATCAGACATTGTGGAATGTGTCAAAGACAAGTGTAATATAAAAGCCGACCTCTGGAAAAATATCAATTGGGAAAAAGTCCAGGATATGGGCTCTTTAATCAGGCGTGGAAGATGTGTTTGAAAGGTGTGGTGTTTTAAAAGTAATTTTCAACTTGACTGAACTGCATCAAAAGAGTTGAGTCAAAGTGAATCAGTTTAAAATGAATCGAATCGATCATTATTGATTTGGAGTGCGGGCTGAGTTTTATACCTCTAAGCTCAGCCTTTACTAAATGAACTACAGCTGGCCTGAGATCAGTGCAAAAAGCCCTAAATGACTGTCCCCCAGGACATCAGTGACCTAATGAATAGGAGCAGTGCAATCAGGGGCTTCTAATGAGACAGAGCTAACAAGCTGGTAGCCAGGGCGCCTGCAGGGGATCTCTGGTTGATGAGATGAGATGGGAGGAACAGAGAGGGATGAATAGAAAGACGGAATGGGGGAAAACTGGAGATGAGGTTACTGTCCTAAAGCAACGTCAGGCTTTTCTTTTGTTTGATGGGGCAACAGGGGTATTTGAGAAGGGGGTTTGGGGAGCTTTAGAATAGAGCAGAAGTTTCTTTACAGCCCAGGTTTAGAGATTGGAGATGGATACAAATTGAGGTGAACGTTTGAAAGGGGGTTTCCATGTCATGGAATAGCACCTACTTAGCTTATGGCTGATCCATGTTGAAATTACGAAGAATTGTGAGTAACCTGTTGATTGTCGTTGACTCTGAGTAAACTTTGACAATGGGGGGGTTGAACTTTTCACAGTTCTAACAGGTTACCATGGCTCACACAAAGCAAGCCACCCTGCCTGGTCTGCACTGCTGCATCCAAGAGGTCAGGAGGCCGGCAACCGAGTTTAAAGGAGTCAGGTGCAGCCCATGCTTAAGAATTGTGTCCGGAGCCACAGTCTGTGTGTTCTGCTCCAGACTGTGACACAACAGGTCTCTGTCTGTGGCCTCGTCTGCGCCTGCATGGGCATCGTCTAGTCGCTGCGTCTGAGCGGCATGTCTGATTTAGTCACAGTATGTGCTTTGACATAAGGGTGGGTTTGCTGAGGGTGAATGATTGTGGCACAGGTGGATCGTCCCTTAAGGAGAGTGAGGCTATTCTTAGTGCGGTTTATTATAGCAGTCTGATGGAGAGGAAATTAAAAAGGGAGCAGGTTTTTTGAGAGAGGGTTTTAATGCATTGGCTTACACACTTTTGCCTCGAGTAAAGAAACCGTGACCAATAAGTGTTTCGTGCTACTGTGCCGTTTCGTGCTCCTGTACAGCCACTGCATGTTTACATAGTCCCAAATGCTCCGTTCTCAACTTGCATTTTAATGGAGTCAGTTCCAGTTCCTGATTTCTTTGGCTGGGTCTGAGACTGACTATCTGTGTCTTATCAGCTGTGCCGCCCATTCACTCACGCTCACTCACACACCACAGCTGCCTCTGCATGTCTTGCTCTCTAATTCTATGTCTCTGTCGGCCTGTGTCTGGTGACCTGGCTGATTGACACTCTCAGAGTCAGCTTCCGATGTCTTTATTCGTATGGAGTGTAAATAACGGCTGACCTAAGCAATGTCAGGTTTGCTTAATATTCATAGAGATTGTGTCATTAAATAAATGATTCAACCAAACTATCAAAATATGCCTGATTGGCTATTTTACAATCCATGTAAAAGGCACGTACTGTAGCACACAGCAGTAGTAGCACCATACTTCATGAGCATGCATTTAGACTGTTGTGCCTCTGTAGAAAAGAAACGATGAAGTAGGTGTCCCAATACTTTTGTCGACATAGCATACATTCTTCCTTCTGAGAACAGGAAAACCTTTCCCCATGTGATAGGAGGAGTCTTAATTTGCTGATGGTAATAAACAGTAACCAACTGCAGGCGAGAGTGTATGATTTTCATCATTGTCATACTCATCTGACCACTGAGTGACCCCTCATGCCCTCTGAACCGGGACCATCCCTTTTGAGACGGAGACGTTTCATCACAGGATAAAGGCGATCAGTCAGGATAACTGTTTATTGATTGTATTGATGCAATGGGACAAGTGGGCTCAAACGGTACCAGCAAATAGCCTCCTGTAGCATAACAGATCCAGCAGACGCCCTCGCTGTTGGCACCAAGCTTTCAGGCCATTGCGTAATTAGTCCCATATATTTGTATGTGCTGTCTGTGGATGCACTAATGCACACATGCGTAGTTATTCACATTGGGTTAGGAGCTGATTGCATTCTCTTTATTTTTTTTCTCGCGCTCGCGCTCGCTCTCTCTGTCTCTCTCACTTTCCAACTGTCTATGTTTGCGTGATTAGGTACCCGTCATGACACGGCATCCTCCCTGCTTGGCAGCTGTTTCTGTCCAACTGTCAATTTGATGGACACCCTGTAAAAAACACTCACTCTACAGAACAAAACAGAGGGACAGAGCATGCGAGAATGAGGGTGTGTGCAAGAGAGAGCAAGAGGGCTAGAGAAAGGTGGATAATAGTGATGGAGAGATAAATTGAAAGAAAGAATGTAATAGAAGCGAGCACCTGCTCGCCGCTCCCACTGTGCATGACTCAAGATCTAATGACCCGTGACCATTTCGATTTTTCTGTTGCTCTTTCTCTCTCTCTCTCTCTCTCCCGCCCTCAGATTTGAGGAAGGAGCTTGTCTCCATTTCTGCACACTATGAATAGCCAGCCAGGTCCTTTTATTCAGACCAGGGAGCAGTGACGCAAAGTCTGAAACAGCTAATGTGGTCCGAATGCAAATCGTGAATCCCCCTCTCAGTATCAGTCCTGTGCTCTATCTATGGCTCTGTTTGTAGGCCAAGTCTCCAAGGGGGTGGTACACCGCTCCCTCCCAAACCTGACTCAATCTCTTCTACAGGCTACAGGCATTCTGATTGTCAGCCAAAATCACCACATCAGAGGGCTGTTGGGCAATCAGATGGATACCTCCCCTTGTTTATACTTATATTGATGGCCTGCTTTCATACCTACCAAAACATCAAGGTTATAAAATATGTAAACAGTTAAAACATGTGTTATAAGTACTGAACATGTGAGCAAGTGACAGTAACTCAGTTACTGGGATGGCACAGAACATACAACTACATAAATCTTTATCTCTCTCTCTCTCTCTCTCTCTCTCTCTCTCACTCTCTCTCTCATACACACACTCTCTCTCTCATACACACACATACACACTGTATTGATCCCGAGTCAGTACCTTCAATAATTTATCTCGGCTTGGGTGCTCTCTGTTGATTGACGACGCATCAACAAATCAATACGAGCCGTAGGTCCGGCCCACACCCCCAAAAACGACAGCGCACCCACCCACATGCAATATACAGCTCCATCCATCAAGGTCACATGCATCACTTCACTGGCAGAAGGGTGTGTGTGTGTGTGTGTGTGTGTGTGTGTGTGTGTGTGTGTGTGTGTGTGTGTGTGTGCGCGTGTGTGTGCATGTACACATCCACATGACAGTGCACTACAGTTCCGTGTAAGTATTTGTGCAAACGTCAGGTCTTTAGTCTATTAGCTGAAACATCTTTCCAACGGAAGCTGCTCAAACACACACACATACACATGCGAGTGTGCTCTGTCATTTAGGCTTGGGTCTGTCATTAGGCCTATAGCTCCTGTAGTTAGAGCAGGAACAGAAAACACCACAGCGGTTTTCCCAAGTTTCTCACAGCCCAGTTATTCATTTACCAGATTTGTTTCACAAAGGAAATGACAAGCAGAAAACGATTCTCTGCAGAATGCTGTGAAGTTGCTCTTCCAGTGCTGTAAATATTCCAAACACACCACGTGAAGTTATCCAGAGTTATTAACATGTATTCGATTTAATTCTGTATTTAGATTTAGCATTTTATCATTTCTTGTTATTCTCAAGTTATTTGAAATATTGATCAAAAAAGGGTTTTTCAGCCCTGGCCCTGGAAGCACTCTGCCATGCACATTTTAGTGGATTCCCTGCTTTAGGACATTCCCTGCAACATTGACATAATAATGAGCTGATTAGTGGAATCGGGTGTGTTGGAAGCAGGGTTGATAAACACTGAATTAAGCTGAATTCAAATTTCAAAAATACCTCCAATTGCGAGGTACGAAATAATAACCTTAGTAAATAATAAGCATGGGATTGTAATGGTTCAGTGGTTCTTTAGTGAAGTCAGCGGCTGTGCATGTTGGCTCTGTAAATAATGAATATAATAAAATCACAAGCTGCTTCTCTTAGTGCTGGTGATGGCACTGCGACGGGAGAGTCTATAAAATGTCTTTCAGAGCTGCGTTTGAAAGGTTTGTGTGTGAGAACGGGGTGTAAGCTTCTAAAGGGTGCAGAGAGGAAAGCACTCGCACATTGCATCTGTTGTTTCCTTTCAAGAAGGGGTGTGAAAATGATTCCCGTTGTCACACACGCACACAAACACACGAGCACATGCATGAGCTTCAAACTCCATCCAAACAACTCGTCAGCTCTGAAGTGTTGCGTTGGGCTTCACTTTCATCAGCCGGGCTGCAGCCTGCAGACAGCCAGGAGGGCTTGTGCTGAGAGCTCTGAGCTTGACTCTACTGAATCTCAGACATCAGAAGAGTCAGTTCAGCTGGATTCAGGAGATCGCTACCTTCACAGCAGTTCAGGTTGATTTCACGATGATTACAATTTCATCAGTGCATCATATAATATCAGATTCCTCTGTGATTGGATTTGATCACGATTACCATTCCAGAAGCAATGATTCATCATAAATGATACTGATTCTTTTAGAACTTACTCAGTAAAAATATCTAATTACACAGTAATTCAACTACATTTTATTAGGATTCAAATTCTAATTCTTTCATGAGTCAGATTTGATGTTTTATTTCACAGCACCTCAATGGAATTGCAGTATGAGTCTGATTCTTGCATGATTCAGTGCATCACGAATGATTCAATTTCACAGTGAAAGTATTCATCAAAATAAGTTTTGTTTATTTAATTGATAATGATTTGATTAGGATTCTGATTCACCATGAAAACCCAAATGTCAGTATAGTTCAGATTTGGTTGGAAATGATTCATCATTATTGTTATATTTATCAGCAGGAATCATTGAATTTTATGATTCAGATTCTTTCTTTTATTAACGAAAAAGCCTAATTTCATAGTGATTCGTTTTGATTATGATTCAGATTCTTTTTATTAAAAGAAAATTTACACAGAAATTACTAAGTGACTCTTTAAAGATTCAGTGCTTCATGAATAGTCAGATATCACATGATTGGATTATTTTGTGGAATACATGGAATGCTTTAGCGTTCACATCCTTCAGTTTATAGTATTACAGGCCGTACTTACAGATGAACGTTTGATGTATTGATCAGTATATTATGTGGAGTCCTTTCAGTAGCAGTTCCAGATGTATATGCTCTACAGTCCTGCACTCCAGAAGCTTGGCATTGCTTTACGTGGGTGTTTCTGAATGTAGGTTTCAGCCACAGCATTCCAGTTATTCCTGAACATGTCCGCTTCAGGGACTCAGGGAAGTAATAACCACAAAGAACATTCATCATGCTGGACTCCGTAAGCCTAGACACACACATGTACGTAAGCCAAGACTACTGAAGTCTGAAATGTTTGCTTTTTTGAAGTGGCTTTGAGATCCACCGAGCCAATGGAATGCTAAGGATGTTTGCCGCATATTCTAATGTGGTGTGTGCGAGTGTGTCAGAGTGTGTGAGAGCGCGTGAGTGTGTGAGCAAGTTTGCGAGTGGAATTCAGAATGAGATATGTGGGAAGCAGGACAGTTAGGTGCGAGAATCCCGAGCAGAGGATCAGATCTCATGAACTTCAGCTGCTTAGACACATTCATCAGAGAAATATGACAACAGCCTCTTACTGTCTGTCGCCTGGGATTCTTCAGCACACTTTGCTCGAGCGCCGTTATCTGCAGTCGGTAAGGGTCCAACATAAGCACCATTTCTTGTAGAAGATATCATCCCTGTTACTGCTGAGCTGTCATCCACTAGCTGCTTTGCTTCAGCCTATTTGTCTATCTGTCCATTGATCTGTCTAGATATTTCCAAATGTTCGTGGCCAGCCCTTCTAATGGACACACACACACACACACACACACACACACACACACACACACACACACACACACAGCTTGTCTAACACCTGTTGGCACCATGCCTAATGCCAGGACTATAAGGCTATAAAATCCTCTGTATTGAGCTGTGGAGCAGTGGAACTGTGTTGCTCCATCCAGACTTTTGGGATGATTTGGGGAGTTGTAGGTAATCATCCATCAATTTGACTCCTAAAGCAATCAAATTTTTATAGCAATGCTCCCAAGTCTAGTAGAAAACTGTCATGAAAACCAAATTAAAACATGTCACCTTATTTGTGCTCCAGCAGTTTGGCCACATTATAAAGAGTATTTCAGCCTTAAAAACTGTCTTAATGTTCTCGCTAATTTAATCCATATTTATTATGATAATAAGCTCATTCCTGATAGACTCTCACTATCTACCCAGGTCAAATTAAGCCAGGCAGCTTTTCTTTTTCACTGGGCAGCCAGACATCACATTGGCTAGTATGATGAGTGATGGGGAGAGGGAGGTCCATCTTGCCTGCTCAGATAGTGAGGTCAGTTGTGCTCCCTGAGAATCCCAACCATGGAGCCACTCAGGAGCCCCAGACGGCTTGTACGCCCAAAATGGCAACTTTGCAAGGGGAGAAGGTCAGTGAAGGTCAAAACAAATGGAAAACAAATTTATTCCAGGTCATTTTGGAGAATGGCTATCCATCCATTCATTACATTCTGACACAATATAAAGAACACCTGCCAGATTCATATCAGTTAAAAGGAGTGATGATATTTTTGCCTTGATGGCACTTTGACAAGTTCGAACTTCCACCCCACTTAACTTGGCTGCTGCTGTTGTCTCTGTGGTGACACATCTGGGAGAACCTATAGCACCGCACTGTCATATATAGTTCACAGACACTGAGAACTAATGCGCTGTCGGTGTAAAAGCACTCCCTTCCTCTTTCACACACACACACACACACACACACACACACACACACACACACACACACACACACACACACACACACACACACATTTTTCCACATCTTCTGTACCTCTAAATGTGTGCTCCTCGGCTCATTCACTGTTTAAATTGTAGACAGAGTGGTTTGCCCTGAGGTGTAAGCTCTCAGCTTTATGACTGTGAGATTATCTCCCGTTTGTCTTTAGAACTGCAGTGCCTGAAAACTCAGTTCTCTCTCTCCTAATAGCATTGGCGTTCTCATTTAAGGGCCTGTAGAACAAATGAGGCACTCCCAAATAATCACTGCTTTGGGTCTGCAGCTACTGTAGAGCACCTAAAGAGGACCGTAGGGAAACCAAGTTCATTCACCTCATTCCCCAGCACTTATAAGCGCTTACACACTTAATCAGGTTCTCCTGCTTTGTTCCTGTTTTCAAAAATTCACAACCTAAACATGCAAATATCACTGTGGACACACTTTAGTGCCACTTGCCGTCAGTTCTTACAGCATCCCACTGCCTCCATACATAGGAATATGCACATACACACACTCCAGCTCCCTCCTTCCCAAAAAAAGTGTGTCAGTGCAGTGAGTGTGGTTCCCTAATGACGTGCTAAACGATTCTAGTCCACTCATCTCTCATCACTACACAGCTTGAATGAAGCTTGACACTTGTCTCTTTTCACAGGTCCTGCAGCTAAATTCATTCAGTTGTGTGTGTGTGTGTGTATCTGTCTTTAACAGTATAGTATTGCACAAAGTCTTATAGAATATTGGTGCATATATTCATTGTCTTGGGGGATTGCAATGTGTATGTTGAGCTGGAGGCCAAAAATAGAGGTAGAGTTTACTCAAATTAAGACCACCAAGAATTTACTCAGCTCAGCTTAGTGTAGAATTGTTTTCATCACATAGCTCCACCAGGCTTTCTTCCTCTTAAGGAATACTTACGTATGGCTGTGGCATCTCCAGCCTTTGAAACTTTTAATAATGAGTATTAATTAGGTTTGGGCAATCTAGCTATATTTTTATCATATTGTGATACATTTGCTATCATAAATATGAAAAATATATACATTTCTGAGCATGTTCAGATTATACATTAGATATGTGGATATGGGACAGTATTTGAGTAGCAGTTTTATAATGTGTTCATGTATTAGAATGTGAAACACAGATTGTTCTGGTTATTTCATTTTGATCTCCATTCTACCTCAAATCTTCACAGCAAAAAGCAGAAAGTCTTCTCTGGACAGTAGAGACAGTTACTCCAACAACATGCTGAACACACACAAACATACTCCATCCAGTGTGTGGGTGTCTTTATGACGTTGTGGGCAGTCCTGTAGGTGGAGGCTTCGTCACGGGGCTACTCTTCAGAGACATTCGTCATCAGCTGTACAACTCTCTGCTCTGAAGGAGATGGAATAATTGGCCACTCTTAAAAGCATCCGAATATGGCTGACATGAGTCACACACCCATCATCCTCTGACCCAGGCCCATTCTGTATGCAGGAAAACGCAAAGCTCTCTGAACCCTGGTGAGCACTGGGCACTCAAGGAGGATATTTCTCCTTCAAATGATTTACAGGAGTTTACACTCTTTAAAACCAAGGTGCCTAAAGGTTCTTAGAAGTAATGGAATAGAACCACCTTTGAGTCCCTAAATAACTTTTCATTGGAGTGGTTTCTTGAATGTTTTATTATATAAAACAATAATGTTTCTTTTTATGTTTGCTACCTATTATTCCTAATTTTAAAGACAATTTGATATAAAAACTTAAAAATATCTGGTCCAAATGAGTGCATTTAACTACATTCAATTGCACCCATTGCTGACACACATGTGAAAATGCACACATATCTGTTTAGGCCTGGTAGAGAACTACTGCCATTGGAATAGGACTGTCTGGAGCAAATAAACATGACCCTATTGGCTCCATACCCAGTGCCAAGTGTAGAAGGGTATAGAACCCTCATTATTGTGGAGCAGTGGAAATGTGTTCCCCGGAATAAAGCTGCTCCATCCAATACCATTGGGATGAGTTGGGAAGTTGAGGATAAGATGAGTTGGCAATCATCCCACATCCTCACCTCACTAACACTCTTGAATACAATCAAATCCTCACAGCAGTGCTCCAAAAAGTAGGAAGCCCTCCCTGGTCAGTAGAGACATAAAAGCCAGTATTGTGCTGGTACGGGTGAATCAGACACAGCAGTGCTGCTGGAGTGTGTAAACACCGTGTCCGCTCAATTAGACACTCCTGTCTAGTTGCTCCACCTTGTAGATCACCCATCACCCACATGCTATCTGCTCTGTTGTGGTCCTGACCATTGAAGAACAGGGTGAACAGAAGAGGAACAGATGGACTACAGTCTATAATTATAGTGAGAAAAAATACAAAGCGTGTTTCACACATTGGTTATACTGTACTCTTTCCTCAAGACTCCAAACCTGGCACTTCCCCTCGGGCAGAGGAGATCTTTCAAGTGAGTCATTGAGGTTTCAGAATAGCAAAGCCATCAGTTGAAGTTTCGTAAACAAAAGCGAGGTAAAGAAGCAGCAGTTGATGTGCAGGTTTTCTGTATGTCATTATCTGCTTCATGAAAAGCTGAACTTTGAAGAAAGCCTCTCTTGTGTTCACTAAAGAGCCACTTCCACTGGCACTCTGTGTGTTTGTTTGACTCTATTCATTTCGGCTCTTTATACGTCTTTACCTTAAGAGTCCCTCCTCATTCCTGGACTAAGTCAGATTTTCCTGTGAAAGGCCGTTTCCTCCGATACACCTGCAATGCTTTTCAGTGTTGTCTGTTTGAGCATGTGAACGGAAGAAAGGACCTGACATTAGGTTTTAATCTTTGACGAGAACCTTTTGGATATGAACTTACTAAATCTGATGCCTCATCTGATGGTAAATAAAGGTCTGCTATACCACCTTCTACCACAAACAAAACCCCTCTTCCTTTTATTAATAAGAATTTCAGCACGAATAAGGACATAACCTCCTCCTTTCACTATTTACTGGGATAGGCTGCACTCAGAGGCCTTGCTGACAAAAAGAAACTCGAACTAAATGTGTTAAACTCCCATACAAATTTGTTTTGGTACATTGTTCCTCATACTGTTGCTAAACTAAAACTAAAACTACAATTTAAGCTTTAAGCTTTGTCAAAGAAGTCTTCATCATTCTTAGTGCCAACACTCAACCCCCTCCAATGAAGCTAAACCACTCGGGTCCGTCTTGAGAATATCTTGCAGCGTTCATATTTGAAATACTTTAGACCTGAGCTGTTCTTACATTTGCATGCTTCGGTAGGCAATATCAAATTTCTTTCCTGGTTTGAAATGGATTCCTCAACATTTTTGGTCAAAGGTGTATCATGTGAGCAATCTCAAAAATCTGCCCTGTTTTGGCCGCCTGCCAATCGAGCTTAGTGACTTACTTTTATAATCCCATTTTCTCAAGTGCTAAAGATGCCTGAAAGGCCCTTGATAAAGCCATGCACACCTGACCCACTTCATTTGTGGCCAAATGATAGCGTCCGGTTATTAAAATCAGTTTTAGAACGGATTTACAACAAGGGTTAATAGTAACCTGGACCATATTCAAGCCTTTTATCGCTAACTGGGCATATCAAATGAATTATTAATTCAATTGCTTATATATCTGCGATAAGTGTAGTGTTTACATATTATCCACTTTAATCACAAATGGCTCCCACGAGAACAACCCAACGCACAAGCAGTTATAGTGTTATTACAGATTACAGTTTTGATACAGAGCATGTGCTCATTTTACCTTGTAATTTATCTTAGCACTCATATACATATATAATGACATTTTAATTTACAAATAAGACTGCATAGCATATCTGTAGGCTATTTCAGTTTTTAAACACTCCAGCAGCACTGCTGCACCTGATCCACAAGGTCATAGGTCATAGGTTTGCTACATTTCTCTGTTCTCATTAAAACCATCATCTGTCCACTGGCTTCTTTTGTAAGTGCGATCCTTTGAACTTAAGACGGTCACATTGTAGACGATTGTACGACGAAAATGAAGTCGAAACTAGTATTTTATGGAAAGCACGCTTGATTAAAACAAGGAGTCATTCCCAGGTCTCCAGTCTCTGAGGAGAAATGTGATAAGAAAAGAATAATCAAGAATATTTAGTAAGCTGAGCACACTCCACTAGCCCAAATCTGATATCCTTGAGAAGATGAGAGAAGGACAGTGAGGACAGAAAAGGAGACAAGTGTAGAGACAGTGCAGCTGCTTGAGTATAATTATAGAAGTCCTAGTGATGATTGTAAACTTACAATACTCGGAAATCTTGTGCATAACTGCCTGGACACGCACTCTGAGTGGACAGAGATTAATGAGGGTGGACTTAATTTCTGACACCCAATCATTTCTTGATGCAACACATGTGCTATAATGCAGTAAATTAAGACATTGGCACACACAGGCAGGCAAGAGGCCTTTGATATGCTCTCTCTCTCTCTCTCTCTCTCTCTCTCTCTCTCTCTCTCTCTCTCGCTGTCTCTGTCCTTGTCCTGTAGTGCGCCTGCCACACCTGCTCATACAGGTGTGTCGCTGAAGTAGTTTGGAGAACTAGAATGTACAACAGGTATTGAAGTTTCGCTTTGCATAACTATATGCTGACGTCATGATTGTGAATCAGCTTTTGATTTGACATGAGACATTAAAGCACCTGTCATGACTGTAACCAATGAGTGTTATTGTGCTAATGTAAACATTTACAATTAGAGCATTGGGCTCTTATCCAGAGCGACTCACAAAAGTGCTGCTCTGTTTAAATATCCTCAGCTAGTTTGTATTGACTAGAATCCAGAGATGCCTCAAGCTTAGGTGCTGCCAAATACAAATGTCCGAATGGAGACCTCAATACCCAATACTCAGCGTATTACACTTTATCACTCAAAACATTAGTACAGTGGTAAGCCTTTAATGGGTGCGAGATAATGGCTCTGTCTGTGTTTTGAACACAGAACGTGACTCAGCTGTTCGAAGTTAGTTCCACAACTTTGGTGCCAGGACAGGAAAGAGTGTGGATGCTTGTCTTCCATGCATTGAGTTGTACTTGATGCTCTAAGGACCCTGATGGTACCCATAGGAAGGCCAGTCAGAAGGGCGTTGCAATTGTCAATTCTTCAAATGACGAGACTGGACAAGCACCCGAGTGACCTCTCTAGACAGGAAAGGTTGAATTCTGCATTGTGAGGCCAGAATGATCATTTGTTGATGATCATAACGAGTGTAGGCTTGTTAAAGTATATGAGCATCATTGGATGATAGGGTTCCAGTGACAGTTGTCCAGTGTGTGTCCAGCGATTGGGGAGAGACTGAGTGTGATGCAGTGAGTGATCCTTCTGTAAGTAATTCATCCAGCCGGGAGACAGCCAGCTTCTGTCTCACTGACAGCAGCCTCCTCAGCGCCGCCAATGTTTTATTCATGGTGGATGAAAAGGCAGATTTTAATCACTTTGTAAGAACATCTGAACAGAGCTCTGGGTGTTTCTCAATCAGTGTGGAGATTGTGGGGTTGGGTGACATAGGGGGGTACAATCCCACTTAAACACAAATCTTCCTGGACACTCACCTATTCACCTGTCCTAGACATATTCAAATGTATTTCTTTTATGAAGCCCCCTCTGTGCACGTTTTTGACAAAATGATCTTTCCCCACCTTCTGCCGAAACCCAATATCAATAATAAATAGTAAATAAAAAAAAAATATATATATAAAGGCAACAAATAAAATTAAGAAACAGTAAAATAAAAAAAACACTATACAACTCAGGAATCCTGTGGGAAAGGCAGCACACTGTCATGAGGATATGAATAGGAAGGACAGATGAATTGTATTCATTGCATAAGTGGATTAAATGTGCAAGTTTTTTTTTTCTGTGAGGGAATTCATTCCTGAATATCTGCTAGTCACGATGCTTCTTCTACGCAAACACCCCCCACACATACACACCCGCTCATGTCCAAGAGACCGTTAGCACTGGATAAATAGGCCATTATTCAGCACAGGTGAAGGCTGCTGTGTGTGTGGGTACATACTTTATATTGATTGGCCAGAAAGGACTGCAGTCACAAGCTGCCTACAGCAAAGCTAAAGATGCCTGGACCCCCACCTATACACACACAGGTACCGTTCCCTGTGTTGTCATAGTAACGTTTTTCCAATAAAAACAGGAGAGGCTGTAATCTGGCATTGGCAAGTCTGTGTGGTTAGTCATAATCTGCCTACATGACAGCTCCCACACACACACACACACACACACACACACACACACACACACACACACACACACACACACACACACACACACACACAGAGAGTTATCCTGCATGAGTTATATGAAGACTGTCAGATGAGGTTACAAATCAAAAGAAACATTAAAGTGAAAATAAATCTGGAAAAGTTTTATCGTCTTTGAAAGGAGGTTGGACATTGTTGGGTGAATCACAGTCTAAAGCTGTGCCTGCCTTTATGTCATCATACTGCTAAATGTGACTGAAACAGGGCTGGTGACACAGAGGTGAAGAGTTATGTAAGCAGATTTTAATGAAGTTACTAATCCTGAGGTATTTTTTTTATGCTCTCTTTAAAATTAAGGCTCTACATAGGGTTCTTTAACGATGCCATAACAGAATCGCTTTTATTATGTTTCCCAATATTGATAAATATTTGCAACGTACAAATTACTTTTAGAACGTGAAAAGGGGGCTTTGAAAGGCTTGAGGGTCTTATGCACTAGTGTTATGATCCGAGGATTGCAGGTTTGATTCCCGGGACATGCAGTTTGTTCGTTGGTAGTCGGAGTGTGCAAAATTGGCGATGCTCTCTCTGGGTTGGTGGATGGCACTGGACGACACACGTGTCTGTTGACTGTCTGTTAACCTGGTGTTTCCTCTGAGCGAGTTGGCTGCCCAGCAATGATGCAAAGGATGCAGTTTGAAATGAGGTGGTGGCTGGGTTCATGTGTATCGGAGGAGACCAAAGACTCCGAACGCATCTCCAACAGTATATTAGGCAATAAATGAATAATGAGTGAATCCTCATTGCTTAGTGAAAACTCCCACATCAATTAACACGTCGTTTTGGCAGGTTTGTTCAGTGAGGTTAGAGCATTAATTCAACTCAACACGGAAATGTACAGGAGCATTTGAGGTTAAGATAAAGCTGACAGACAACATAGCTGGACAGCCAAGCATACATCCAAATAAGCAAAGGCATGCTCTGCAAATATCTGACAAACCAGGACACACATGGTCATACACAGGTTTACTGTGTGTCAAACCCTTAAGCTCATGTAATCATCTCATCACCTCCTGTTCCTTCTCAGGTATGCACTTTAAAGCATGTAATTACAGTAATGGCTTTAATTCAAGCTGCACTTCTTCTGATCTCAGTGCTCCAGCATGAGCGGCATCCTTGCTATTCCATTACGCCATTCACTCACTGGGCGTCAAAGAGTAGCCATGAATGAAATGGGTTGAATTGAAACATTGTGGAAAAGGCCACACTAATGTGACCAAGGTGGTGAGATCGACTGGTGTCATGTGGGACAGCAGTTACAGACTTAAACCGAAGCTGTATCTGAAAGCAGGTACTTGCATAGGACCATCATGGTTAAAACAACTAAAGCATAGGAGCATTTGTCCTGTGGCACCAAGATGGGAACAGGGAAGATTGATGGGTAGGAATGCAGCAGGAATGTCACGATGGTCCGTTTACCAGCTGCGCTTTGTTGTTGTATAATTACGGACTGTAGTTTATCTGTTTCTCTGCATACTTTATTATCCTCCTTTCACCCTGATCTTCATTTGTTAGGAAACAGGTATTATGTGGGTGGTGGATCATTCTCAGCACTGCAGTGACACTGACGTGGTGGTGTGTTAGTGTGTGTTGTGCTGGTGTGAGTGGATCAGACACAGCAGTGCTGCTGGAGTGTTTAAACACTTTGTCCACACTCTGTCCACTCTATTAGACCCTCCTACCTTGTAGATGTTAAGCAAAGTTCACTGGAAACTTCCCACAGGATGCTGGACACACATACACTGATCCACTCATACCACCACCACCATGTATGTCAGTGTCATCATCATGTCAATGACCCACCACCCACATAATACCTGCTCTGTGGTGGTCCTATGGTGACCTGAGGATGGAAGATCAGGGTGAAAGGAGGGCCAACAATGTATTCCTAGAAACAGATGGACTACAGTCTACAGAGTGCTCTTGTATGATCAGTGGAGCTGATCAAATGGACAGTGAGTGTAAAAACAAGGAGGTGGTTATAATGTTATGGCTCATCAATGTATAAGTGGTGCTCTCAAAGGTGGCTTAATACACTTGGTGAAAGAACAGCCGCAGCTGTTCTTGTCAGGAAACAAACCACCCTCCAAGTTACATCACGGGGAATATGAAATATGAATATGATATAAATCCTGTGTTTTGATGTAGACATCAGTCATTATGCAACCTCTGCGAGTAGGTGTGTGACAAAAGGTAGCACACAGCTTTGATATCTTGGGAGTCTCAAATGATACACACAAGCAGTTAGACACAAACACACACACACACACACACACACACACACACACACACACACACACACACACACACACAAAGACTGGAACAAATAGAAACATAACTCATTAGTTAAAGCCGTGCGGTAAAGGTTGATTATGTAATTATAATTAACATTTACAGTGCAATTATAATTACAATTACAGTGTGTCAGAGATTGAGATGATCGGGCCACACACACACACACACACACGCACACGCACAAACACAAACACCCACAAATGTACCCGCTTCAAGCGAGGAAAGGGACGAAACATGTGCAGTAATTAAGTTTGTCACGGCGTGTCCTCCATCGTTTTGATGTGTATCGTTAAGATCCATTTCAGATAAAGCTGAAGTCATTACAACAGCTTCTCTTCCTGTCACTCCACAATGGCTGCATTATTCAAAGCACTGAACAAGGCCTGCTTAAACCCATAGTTGATTTAAAATGAGCAATTTAATCAAGTAGACGAATCAAAGCAGCCCATTAGGTACTGAATGTCGAGTTGACATTAAAATGTAGATGGACTGTAATGTCAGACAGATGTCGAGTTGATGTCACAACCAAACATAGGATTCTGTTTGGAAATCACAAACAGTCACAGATCCATCAAAAAACATTTGGATGACATCAAGCTTCAGTGTTAGACAGATGTTGAACTTTGATTGGAGATCAAAGGCCTGTCTGTCAAACCCAACATTGTTTAAAATCAAGCTTTAACATTAACAGACATTGATTTTTTTTAGCTTGGAAATCAAAGTCACATGTGTGTCAAGAAATAATAATCATTATCATATAGACATCAAGCTCCAACAAATGTTTAATTTTGGATACGTAACACCATGACTTAAAACCAACAAAAGCTGACATTCGAGTTTCAACTGTGGTTGGCATTAGATATTGTCCTGACACTGAATTTTGGTCACCCATAGTTATGACCTACATTTAACCAGACAGTGTACATAAATACATCATAATCCCTCCTTTAGTTTTTTCAATAAAAGTCCACTTTTCACTGGCCAGACGTTGCCTTCTTACCCGCGGAGTCAACAGTGATCTTCAGGTGTTTAACATGTTCTTTGTTTCTTTCTCTCAAGGTTATGGCAGCCACTTTGAAGAAGGCTTGTTGGCTTGTTGGCTTGGTGGTCTTTAACCTTACTATTGTGTTGTGAGATCTCGATTAGCTTAGGCAGCAAATAAACTCCCTTTCTGTAGAAGTTGAAACATGCCAAAACAACAAGTACTGTTTACTGACTCTTACTTGAGTAGTTTTACTTTATTATTACAGTAAAACATCTGTCGGTGGGAGCGTTTGTCCTTAATTAGGAAATGTGACTGGAGCTTATTTATATCTGAATCAACTTGTATCTGAAGTTTGAAATTAACGAATCACAGGCTTCATTACAGGTCATTGTCCTACACTCATCAAAGCTATTTCCTCCAGTGTATTCAGGACATTTGCAGTATAAACACTTAGGCAGCTAAAAGGAAAGAGAACGGAAAGCATGAAGAAAACATGGCTGCAGATGACTCTTGCACGGCCTCCAAACCAAAGGATTTCCGTGCATGTGTGTGCGTCTTATTTAACTTAGGTTCTTGGTTTCTTTTGGCACCATGGCTAAGAGGCACAGCAGTAGGCCTTTGCTAAGCATAATCTATAAACAATCTATCCAGATAGACAATGGCTGTTACGTTTGTGATTGTTTTGCACATTAATGCCCATTTCTTTGTCCAAAATATTGTTAAACCATAAGAACTAGTCGAGCACAACTGACATAACACACACCACATTAGGAAGTCTATGCTGCATGATCGGATCAGACACAGCACTGCTGCTGGACTGTTTAAACACTGTGTCCACTCACTGTCCACTCTATTAGACACTCCTACCTCGTTGCAACACCTTGTAGATGTAAAGTCAGAGACAGAAGCTCATCTGTTTCTGCGCAGTTTGTCCTCTAGTCCTTCACCAGTGCTCAGAGGACGCTGCCCACAGGACACTGTTGGCTGGATATTAATAGTGCAGTCAAAAGATAGGAGAAGTGTAAAACAACAGCACCTCCTGTTCCTTCTGATTTTCAAGGCTTTTGTCAATTCAAAATTGCAAGTGAAGTCCACTGACTGGCAGTGGAACATGGTAGCATTTCTCAGAAGAGACGTTCCTAAAGGCAGCTCTTTGATGGTGCTGGGAAGCGCATCTGCAGCAATGCCACGTTTTAAGCTCAGCATCACAAAAATGTTGCGGGACAGCTTTAAGACAACACGGACTTCTCAGTATACGGTTAAAAAAATGGACCATGTTCATAAGAAATAAATCTACTAGAAGGACAGGCCAGGCAAGCCAAGTGGCCGTTTTATCACGTAAACACTGATAATTTGAATGTTTAAGCAGATAGCCTCGGTAATAAGTCAGATAGTTCTGGGTCAGAGCAACCTGAAAGGAATGACCTGCATGTTTTTAACCATGTGTTTTCTCATTTTTCCTCTTTGAAGAAGTGTAACAATCTCACAAAATGATACTCATCAGATTTCACCACCATGACCATGCATGATTTGTATCTTCAGATGTTGTCATGGTAAATTAATTGCAAGTATTAGTGGCTAAAGAAGACTTTAAACGATGTCTATTCTCAAACGATCATTTGAAACACCTTCATTTTAAAGAGTCTATGGATGTACATAGATGATCTACTCATTGATTGAGCTGTAATTATGTGTAGATGTTAGACATGAAAATGGATGGAGTGGTGATGCTACACACTAGAGCCTATTCAGCCTTATTCAGCCGCATCATAACTTCTCAAACAGAAAGATAAATATAACACAAGGCCACATTCCTGTGACAGATCATTTGATGAGAATGGCTGTGGCAAAGAGGAATGTCAGGGATTTTTTAAAGCATAGACACGTATCAGTTGGGTTTCAATAAGGATAAATGCCCATTAAAGTGTTTGGAGTCCAGTGTCATCCACAGCCATGTATCATAAATGATTTTTTAATGGGCTTCGTTTTTCTGAATTCTATATGAATAAACTCCAATCATTTTACTTTGGCTTCCACTGAAATTTAAAAAGGCCTTGGCCTTCTCCTTTAACATTATGACCATGACATTATGACCATCTCCTTGTTTCTACATGCACTGTCCATTTTATCAGCACCTCTTATCATACAGAAGCACAGTCTGAGTTTCACTAATTCCTTTCTGTAAGCTCCATAACAGTGCTCCATAAAAGCAGAAGGGTTTTCTCAATTCTTCTTTGAGTACATGGAAGGCTGGGTTATGTGTATTTGGCAAAACAGCACTGCCAGTGGATAGTAGGTGATTATTAATTGCAAACAGGTCACAGAACATGGACATATATACATAAGGAGCAACACGCAGTAACATGTAGTTCTAGTTGTTGGTTCAAATGAGTTATTTTGAGATTTCATCAGTGGAAATCCCTCGTAAAGGCTTGTGATTAAATAGCGTCGCACAATTTTTTATCATTTAAAAATGTAAAAAATTACATAAAAATTACATACAGGACCCAGTAGAATCATGGTATTGCTTTGAATATTGTTATTATCTACGATACATTCAGTTTACATTCCACAGTGAATACACTGTATAAGTGCGTACCTCAGCCACCTACATTCTGTATTGCCATGTTAGACCCTGCTGTTCTGACAGTTTTTAAGTGAAAAATAAAAAGAAAAGTGGCAAAATACCAGCAATTACAGCCAAAATTAGGGGCAGCTGAGCTGTGGGACACCTTTCTATGCACAGGACACATTTGCAAAGTGAAGTAATGGCTTTGACATTTCGTGAAACGGGTGGGACTGTGCTTTGTGGCATTAAGAAGCTTAGCTGCGGAGGAACGTCCTATTACAGGTTTCTCTTCTTCACTTGGGAATCTAGTTGACTCTGACCTCATGGCCCCATGCAAATCCTTACATGCTAAACAAATGAGCCTGGCTGCACAATCATATGAATATTCAGGCCTGGTCGTACATTATACATAGTTAAAGAGGGTACAAAGATATAAAGCCTGAATATTTCAGAAGACTTTTCCCAGCACATGTTGGGTAATGGGTCTTGTATTATGCCGTGCGCTCATGTCTTTTGTATCGTCTCTCTTTTTTCACATGATGCAACTGTCGTGCACGATGAAGGCGAATGCACTCAGGGAGTCAAAGTCATTATCAGAGATAGAGTAGCTTGGACCTTTTGCATGCAAGTAGGTTAATGGGAGGTTAGACTGCTAACACACACATTTAACACTTCTCTTAGTCTCTGTGTGTCTGCCGCTACCACAGGCACACGGGCTAGAGAGTCTCTCAGCATGTCAGTAGACGTTGGAGGTGATAATGGCATCGGCAAGCTGATCTAAATTGTTTGTTCCCCTAAAGCTTGTACACAGTGAAGATTCTGTGCGCTGTGAGAGTTTTGTAGAGATATTCTCATCATGCTTCATCAATACTATGGTTTGATTAGAGTATTGGGTTCTTCAAATGGTTCTTCAAATCTGAACCATGAATCCAGTTTACAAGCCATGGCCTTGAACTCCTTGGTAGATGTGACACGACATGGCCAATCAATTGCATTAACTGTTCTTTTAACTTAAAGTAAAGAGATCTGCAGCGTGAGGAGCTCTGTTATCTGAGGGAGGCTTGGAGCCACTGCTCCTTTGTGTTGGGAGAAGCTGGCTGAGGTGGTTTGGGCATCTGATAAGGATGCTCCCAGTAGCCTCCCAGTGGGTTGGAAGACACAGGACCTACTAGAAGGATTATATTGCCTAGCCGGCCTGGAAGCACTTGGAGATTTCCCAGATCTTGCTGGGAAAGGGGCACCTGGGCTTCTGTGGTTGCCCTGTTGCCTCTGCGACCCTGAACTGGACCTGGCAGATAAGATGGTCCAGTGAAATGGTTCTTCTACCCCCTCTCTCTCTCACACACTCTCTGAGTCTCTCTCCCCCTCCCTCTCTAGTGTGTCTATGCAGTGCAGTAGCCTGGAAGGAATGAACTAAGAGCTCTTGAGCTGTACAGTTGTACACTCATCAGCTTAATTTAGCATTACACAATAGTTCAGAGGCACAATACACAGCTGAAATGCATGCAACCCATTAGCCAGCGCGTGTGCGCGTCTGTACGACAATAACAACGGTGCTTTTAAGTCCTGTGCAGAGCTCGGTAGATCACTTAGATACACAAACATATTAAACAGTATATGTAGGAGATTCATAGCTCGTGACAGTAATGCAGCACTTAAGGCAACCTTAGAGTACGTCATTTGGTTTCATCTGACATATTCGACTCAAGCCTTTGTCAGTCAATCACAAGTTAGTCACAGAGCACCGAAAGCCAACTCTTAGTGGGCATTCCTCGGTCAGGGAGTCACATAGGGCAGCAGCTTCAACGTGTCATGCGTTATTGCTGGCGACATGAGGATTTCAGGAGGTAAGGTGTGGTAGATACTGATGACATTTAGATTAAAGACTGACAAAGACATGGGAACTTGACTGAGCCCTTAAGTGATTTATCTGTGTGGTGATTAGAGATGTTTGTGTTTTCAGATTGAAGGAAGGTGTTGTGTAGGCTTGGGCCATTAGTATTAGATCTAATCTCATAATGATCACTTTTTTATTTTAGGTTTAGAAAAAAAATCACAAACATGCATGAGAAATAATCACAATCACAAATACATAAATGTGCTTTTAGCACAATAGCTTAGACATGATTGTGACACAGTCATTATCACAATGCATCTGATGGGCTAATATTAATTAGTGAGGACAGGCTTTTCCGCTTATTAATGCATAACGAGGCAAGCACAGTAATTAGGATGATGTAACCGTAGTAGATTGATGTTTGCAAACTTCAAAATTCATGGTTATCCAGATAACCTTTGTACATACAACATGTTTGTGCAGTTTAACAGTAGCACGGTAGTTTAGATTGATGAGCTAATATTAATTAGTGAGGACAGGCATTCCACTTATTAATGCATAATGAGGCAAGCATAGTAATTAGGATGATGTAATAGTATTCAAGAAAGTAAATTAATTAACAAGAACTGTTAAAAGGATAAAATTGGCCTTTGATTGGTCCTGTAGACTGTTGTTGTTGAGGAATAAAACCAGGCAGGGAAATATTTGTAGGTTTTAAAATGGACCCAAGACAGAATTCAGTAATCCCCCAGACCCCGCACCCCCAATCCTTCCCATTCCTTTTGTCAACATTGTTCTGTTGAGCCAGTCGTGTGATTGACATTTACGAGAATACGACATACTGTTTACGACATGCACGTCTGGCAAGCTAAAGTCGTATTTCACAAAGCAAACCCCTCAGTCCCCACAAAGCCGCCTGTTACTTTTTTGTTTGCGTAACAAGCAAACTGGGGAAAAGTTGCTTATTTAGCTAAATCAGAATCAGAACTTGAAGAGCATTATTGTCGACCACATTGCAGCACAGACAGAAATAAACTTCTCTACTATGGGCATATTGAATATCCTCTCTGATATACTGTGTGTATTGATGAACTGTGAGAACAACAAACAGCTTTCTGAAAGGCCATGAAATATTGTTTTAAAGGTAAGGTTCAGTATAGTCCTGCTACTGCTGTTATTGCTTAGAGGATGAATGATATTCCCATTGGTGTAGTCTGGTATACAACAGAAATCCCATTGTTGAATACACTCTTCGCAGGCTCAGTTGACTGTCTAGAGGACAAACAGTACATCAGTGTGATGGAGCTTTTGATTCTAAGCACTGTATATAATTCTGTCAGTCCAAAATACATATTTTCTTGTTTACTTCTCATTGTTTGCAAATTAAAATGATAATTTTACTGTTTTTCATGAGCTGAAAAAAAATCCTGTCAACATGGTTTTGGGGGAGTTTACTAAGAATTGAAATGAAAGTATACATAACATTTGTTTGCTGAATGCAGTGCGTCACTTAAACATACTAATAAAGTTTTCAGTTTAACTTAAAATGATTATTTAATTACTCTGTGATTGATTCAGTGCAAAATTTCTCATAACTTGCTTTTTAGAAGTTTGACATTTCAGCTGTTCAACAATATAAGTTGAGGTTCCTCATCTTAAGGCCATTGAGGACTCAAACCTATGATCTACTGACAATCAGGCAGTTAGACAGTTGCTCATCCCTAAAGTCATGAAACCATTTGCATTTCTTTGTGCACGAAAGTATAATAAAATGTAAATTGTGTTTTAAATTATATAGCATCATTTTGCAGCTTTGGGCTGGCTCAGCTGAACGGTACTCCCATTCCAGTTTTAAATCCCAGCAATCCCAGTCTATGGGCCTAATGTGATATGATAAATCTCTGTTTTTGATCTAACCAAAATGCAGAACTGCTGAAATCATAATGTTCTGCAGGAACCTTTGAAGCAGCTCCACATATCATGTTGTTTGGTATCAAAATTGTATGCTATGTTAGCGCTTGCTTTGTTTTCCCACATGTGGCTCTGGTCCCAGAGCTGCCCTGGTGACTGCAGCCAAGGACAAAACTGCATCATTCTTGTGGCTTCAGCAAATTTCAGCCTTCCTCACAAAAATGGGAAGTTATTACAGATCCAAACGCAGACATCAATATCTGGCAGAGCGTGCTGTGTTGGCTTTGTAAGAGCTATGTGTGTGGCCAAGCTCAGCCTCAACATTAAAGGGGGACACAAGAGGGGTGGGGGCTGTACTACTACTCAGGGCTGTCATGTCTTAGTGACAGAGCTCTTTGCTTACTATATTACACTCAGCAACAGAAGCAGAAGACTATATACAGACTGACCACGGTCAGAGTAGGGTAAATCGAGGCCTTCTGGGCCATCAGTGAATTGGGGATATTAGAAGAATAACTAGTTCAGTGCAGTTTCAGCTAATGCTTACAAACACATTCCTTTAAAATGAGCTAAAGGAGATGAATTCTATTTCTTGTGAGATAATGTTAATGAGCTGTACTTTAAATATCTTTCCAGTAAGAGAAAGAGTGTGCGTGTGTTTAAGTAAGCGAGTCAGAAAATATAAATGTGAGAACGAGAAGGTGGGGGGCTGTAGAGGGGCTATAGAGAATAAGAGAGATATGTTCACCAAGGCACACTCAACTGCGGTCAAGGTCTAGGCAGCATCATCATCAAACATCACTCTATTACACTGTAATCACATCTCAGTGTTACATAATGCACGCATACACACACACACATGCACGCACGCACGCACGCACGCACACACACACACACACACACACACACACACACACACACACACACACACACACATTTCCGCATAGTATCTGTTATGCATATCATGCTGGATGATGATCTTAGTGGACTGCACACAACAGGATTAAGTCTTGAATGCCTTTGCTCTGACTCTAATGTCTCCAGATGACCTTCCTATTGTCCAGACATCAGTAGCCCTTAAAATGACAGTAGATAGGATTTATTATAAATGGAATCACATATTTTTATAAGGATATTTGTTATAAATTTTCCAGTGTATTTCAGTGTATAACTATGTAATGGATCATGAAGTCATGCAATTAGTTTCATAGTGGAAAAATAATGACAGTATTAATTTAAACCTGTAATCTTCTTAATGACTGTTGCGCCACAGAACTGTGAAATTACATGACATAAAGACACATTTCTGAGTACATTTATCTTCCTGGACCTTCAGAAATGTTTGCAGCTTCACAGCTGTGTAATAGCCTGCTTGTCATCACAGTCCTCCATGACCAGGAGTATGAGAATAGGAATGGCTCCTTCTATGTGATGGGCAGTTGGGAATAAACAGTGAAAATATCGAGGCGGAGGAACACAGAATAAACATCTTACACAATATTTAAGCTATTTCAGCTGCAGCTCATTTACTATTGTTTTTGAGGCCGAACTTCCAAGGGTTAAGAATTCACCTCCCTCTTTGCCTTCCTAGCACTAACCCTTACAGCCGTCCTTTTCATTAAGTCAGCATCCACTGACTCCAGCAATGAGCCAACAGTAAACACAGTTGCTATAGTGCCATAATACACTTGCTGCAAATATTGCCTTTGGCATATCTGAGTTTCATTTCAATGTCTTCCCTTCCCTGTTACCACAACCAACAACACAGAAAGCTAAAGATCAGCCATGTAGTTTCGCAAGACTTTCAGACGCAGTGCCAGTGGAATTTGTTCTGGAAAAGAAGCATCAAGCATTATCACAAATATACTGTACAGCAGAGCTGCTGCACATGGAATGCAGTGGCATTTATGCACACGCAGATGCTCAAAGACTTTATGGCAGCTGGTCGTGAGCAATTCCTTTCAAGACCTTCATACACCCTTGATCGTGTGTGTATATCCAGGAATGGCTGTTGCTTGGACACCAGGGGCTTGTGGGTGGGGAGTAGGATGGGAAACTGAATCAAGCAAGCCTTGGAGCCTCCACCCCCACTAGATCGGCTCACTCCATTTGATGAAGCGCGTTGAAGAATAGTGAAGACACTACACACGTTTCCATATTTTCCCTTTCCCTTTTACAATCATTAACATGAAGGGGCAAGAGGGACTTTGGGCAAGGGCAGCTATTCAAATCAAATCAAATCAAGATCGTGTTTAATAAAATCACATCGTGTTTATTGTCATATCATATTTACGTGGGTGTAAACTGACTGACAATCTTAGAGGCATTGTCCATCACAGAAATGAAAACACACACCATAAATACATGATAAAATATATACAGAATATATACTAAACCATACCATACGTACACTATTGCATAATAAATACACAATAAAATGCACAATAAAATATAGAAAATATGCAGATTATTGCTAGCACCCCCACATCATGTATCTCTTCATACGTTACACCTCTTTTTTTGTATATTCATCTCCTAGACGTCATTTATACACCAGTAGATGCAATGCAAGCAGCCTTTCAGGTTTCAAATATGACCTATGAATTTTCTCTCTTTATCTTCCACAGTTTTCATCTGCAGTTTCATGGTGGCTGCACCCATTTTTGGTTACCTAGGTGACCGATTTAACAGGAAGGTCATTCTGAGCTGCGGAATCTTCTTCTGGTCGGTCGTGACACTGCTGAGCTCCTTCATCACCAAAGAGGTAAGAGCCTCACCTCCTCTTTCCCACAGACACACGACAGGGAGCGGCCTGATCTAACATCATTTCAGGCTGATCAGTGTCCGAGTTAGTGATAAAACAGGGCTGCACTTAGTGCAGGTGAAACCAAAGCACCCAAATGCATCTCTGAAGTTGGATGAAGATCGTAAAAATGTTCATTTGGGAAGGCCGTAAGACAGGGCACTTAAAGTTAATGGCTGAATGCTAAGCTTGCAAGACAGATTTAAAGCAGCATTGCAGTGTATTTTTCCACCTCATCTGAGCTTATAAAACCACACAGTTAAACCAGGCCTTTCCTATGGCACTTCACAAGGAGGACACATTAAAATCAGCATACATCATTATGATACTGCAGACTTAAAGGGCACATATCAAGAAAAACATCATCTGTTTAAATGAACGAGTCGGATGAACTGCAGGAAGTGCCAATCGCGCTTTTAAAGGGAAGACTTTGAACATGCTATCAACAGTGCAGTCCACACTACACTGGAAACTAAACTGCAAAAACAGCCTGTGACACCACAACCATGAACATAATTACAAATGACATGCAAATACATTAAAACTAACCTTTTCTTTCTTTTATTTTATTTAATGCATCAGCCGAAGAGCCTGTTTTGAATTGATTGTGGTTATAACATCACTAATGACAAGCCCACTTATTAAGTCTTTAGCAGTTTAACCCACAATAGTGAGATTAGTCACTGCTGTAACCACTCAAATATTACATTAGTGGACTTTAGACAATAATTAATAGTGTACGGAGCCTTTCATATGTAATTGAAACCAACAGCCATTTAATGGGATCAAACTGGCCATCTTTGTAGATACCTCATCAGTTTTAGATATCACACATACAGCCCCTACGTTCCTCATCTCCAAGGGAGTCCTGCACTAAAGACATGATTTATGTTTCAGACACATGCTGGGGATCTCATTGTGCAAATGGAGGTGAAGGGGCATCCGCCTCTTTACCAGAGATCAGACGGTTTGTTAATAACTGACTAGGCTCTTCGCGAAAACCTCGCATGACTCAGCGGCGGTCTGAATATGCAAGTGTTGACATTACACAAATCCTTTCGACATTTAGGCCCTAGGGGATCAGAAGCAGGCAGGCTGGATAACTTTCATTTGATTAACACTGTCTGGGATTCATTACAGACGCTAACAGTCAAACACGGACGATATTGAGGATAGTGCACATCAGCAAGCTGTATGAGTGTGTATGAGTGTGTGTCGGTTTCCCAGTCTCTAGGCAGGTCAGGGAGACAGTGATTCCAAATGACTGCTAATTAAAAGGCCACATTAGCAGAGAGAGACAGCAGCAAAATGACAGTTGAGGAATGTTTGGTGCAGCCTGGAGGAAGAACAGATTCTTACGATATCCCATTGGACGTGTGTGTGTGTGTGGCTGTGCATTTAAATGTTTGCTAGCTGACTTTGCCAAACATTTGTGTGTGTGTGTGTGTGTGTGTGTGTGTGTGTGTGTGTGTGTGTGTGTGTGTGTTCTTTTCTCTGCTGGGGTCACGGCAGTCTCGTGCCTGAGGGCAAGAGCTGAATTAATTCCCCTGGATCCATAAAACTAAGCTGACACTGACAGCAGAAGCCCTTTTGCATCACACCAACCTTCCTGATGTGCCTCAGAGCATACACACACACACACACACACACACACATACACTATTCACATGCATCCATGAGTGTGAGGGACTGCAGATGTTCATATACCTGTCAATCACAGAACACCACAGCTGGAGACTTTTGCATAGCCACACTAATGGAGCCTAATATATGATCCACCATGTTTCAGCACATCCAAATGTATTGATGTCCTCATCGGGCCAGTTTCCCAGACCCAGATTAAGCTGAACAAATGCACACACACAGCTCGCCTAGTCCTTGTAGGGAAGTAGTGCCAATAGAATAGGACTATAGAACCTATTGGCACCATGCCTAATGCCAGGCACGGGCTACAGGGGTACAAAGCCCCCCCAGCATTGAGCTGTGGAGCAGTGGCACTGTGTTCTCCTGAACTTCCAGTACTTTTGGGATGAGTTGGGGAGCTGGGGGTAAGGTCAATCAAATCCTCAATCCCAAGCAATGCTCCAAGGTTTAGTTTTTCCCTGACAATAGAAACAGTTACTCCAACAAAAGCTGGATTAATAATATCCTTGATTTCAGAAGAAACAGTGAATGGTGTGAGAGAGAACTAATAATGGGAAAAATGAAATTGCATGAATTACAGAATTACAGAGCTTAAAAGAGACAGAAATTAAATCATCAGAAAAACGTATACACTTATTTAACCAAATGCAGAAAGTACCTTTTCCCTTTTCAGCCAAATATGTACAGTTGCTGAATATTCAGTGCATCCGAGCTGCCCTGAATTCCAGCCCAAATCTGGGAGTTCACCTCCCCAGGCCAGCTTGGTCCAGATAGAACATTTGAATCTGGCAGTCATTCTTAACATTGTGCACTGGAAGTGATTTTTACATGAAAGAAATATTAATAATGCTGCATAATAATGCTGAAACTGGAAACCTGAATTTGGACAAAACATCTGATAACCTTGATTTTTGCCCTGTGTTTCATTTTACCTGCCTTTTTTATGCATTCAACTTTTTTACCCCAATTTGCCATTAATTGGGGTTTCCCAAGGTCAATTTTCCTCTTAGTTATGTTCTCATCCTCTGATCATCTCGATACATCAACAATTAGACAGTTGCAGCACCCGAGAGCCCCTCATTCTGCTTTCTAAACCAGTTTGGTTACTTTATGGCATTCCTTTATGCCGCTCCCACCAACTCCTGCTAGAAGGTTTGAGCCCAGTCCAGCCCACAGTCCCACAGACTTGTTGCTTAATTTCTGTAGAGCACTTTCCACAGCTGAGACCGACTGACCATCCAAAGGCTCTTCCATTCCTGTACCACATTAATGCACAGTTTTTGTGATTGGTTGCTTATTATAATTCGAATCGATTATTTGCATGACACTGAATTTTTTTCCTGCCATGCACAATATTGTGAAGGGTCCCAAGAGTCATGCAGGAATGAAGACCTCTTGTCTGTGGCTCTGTTATACAGTGGGTTTCTCATGGTTGTTAGGCTTTAAACAAGGTTGCATTAAACCGTTTTTCCACCCTAAAAAGGAGTCCATTAGCTTGACATAATAGTAGAGAATTCTATGCACAGCATAACTGTGTTTCATAACTGGCTGCTGTGATAATGACATTAGTTGTAGCTTTGGAAGATGTATGTTTGATGATGGCATTAACAGGTTTGATTCTTTAATCAAATAAAAATAATAATCAACTGTAGAAATGAACCTTTGTTCTAACTCAGATCAGATTAGCTCTGTGAAGAACCTACTCTTCCATTATACCTTTATCTGGTTCCCCTAAGCTGATTTGGTGATGTTCTCCCCTACTGGGTCGCTCTGTCTTTCAGTACGAATATCTCCGACACATCTCTTTATTACTTTACACCGACCTCCTGCCCTACAACTGATGAACTCATCTCCCAAAACTCCCTCAGATCTCCAGGAGCCGGACACTCTTAACAAGATTTTTCATGGCTGCAGAGATTCAATAGGTCTCCACAGGCCGATATGCCTGAATAAGAAATACAGTCCTGAAGGATTAGTTAAACAAAGTGTTTTGGGGGGGATTAAGCAACTATTAGACAGCAATTAAAGCAAAAGTCTGCGTGTCTGCAGCTGCAGAGTGTCTTTTATTTACGCAGCTATGTTTAGCATAATCTTGTCTGTTGCATTTTGACAAAAGAGTGAGGCTGGTGGCAGACGCTTGGTTTAATATGCACATATTCAGGCAGAATATATTTCAAAACTCATGTTTATGCATGCGGTTTTGAGGGATGGGATCGAATACAGCTCAGCCCTTCTCCACTTCATGGGTTTAATGTGGAAGAAAGAAGAGAGCAGGGTCCTGTTCCTCATGGCTGGCTCACCGATTTAAAATAAATAATCTTGACCTGACTGACTCACTAGAGCGGTCAAGTTAAAAATACATGAAGTGGGTTTTATATTAAGGATTTAGGAACATGGTCTGGAAGTGGTGACACAGCAAAGTTGTGTGATGGTATATTTTACTTGGTATGTTTGTACTTATTAATGTTTCCACATTAATAAATGGAGTTATAGAGATATGTTACAGTAATACCGTGGTAGTTCTATGATTACAGACTGTAGTCCATCTGTTTCTCTGTATACATTGTAATCCTTTCACCCTGATCTTCAGTGGTCAGGGCAGTTATTAGTTGGGTGGTGGGTCATTCTCAGAACTGCAGTGACACTAACATTGGTGATGGTGTATTAGTGTGTGTTGCGTTGGTATGAGTGGATCAGATACAGCTGTGCCGCTGGACTGTGTACACTGTCCACTCACTGCCCACGCTATTAGACACTTCTACTTAGATGCTCCACCTTGTAGATGTAAATTCAGAGACAGAAGATCATCTGTTTCTGCACAGTTTGTGTTGTTCATCCTCTAGTCCTTCATCAGTGGTAACAAGATGCTGCCCACAGGACAATGATGGCTGGATTTTTCTGGTTGGTGAATTATTCCCAGTCCAGCAGTGTCACTGAGGTGTTTAAGAACTCAAGCAGCATTGCTGTGTCCGATCCACTTGTGCCAGCACAACACCTTGTCAGTGTCACTGTAGTGCTAAGAATGACCCACCACACAATTAATATCTGCTCTGTGGTGGTCCTGTGGGGTCCTGACCGTTGAAGTTCAGGGTGTGTGGAAAGTGAAGTGGCTTGCTGAGAGTTAGTATCTTAGGTTTGCTTCTTTAGTTAGAACATGAGATGCTACCATTGCCAACTTTGGAGCAATTTATTACCATAAATACTTACTTTAGTTGTCTGATTGACTAAATCTGTGGAAAGTGTAAATCATGTAATTCTTACATAGCCTCTCTGTAAGCAGGATGTGATGCTCAGAGTGGCGTTACACATTTCTTCCACAACCATCATTAAAAAAGTTGTGTGACTTGTGCTAAAATAGCCCTTCTGCCAGTGTAGCCCCAGTGGGAGCACTTCACTGGTCACTGGTTTGTGATTTGTCCCTCCTTGAACTAATCTCAGGTGATACTCACCCATGCTGACCCAGTGCTTTTCAGTTTGCTCAGGTCTTCACTCTTGTCCATTTCTCCCATATCCAACATATTAACTACAAGAACCAAATGTTGAGATATTCCACATCCCCGACCTTGAAAACAGCACAATAAACATGTTTTAAACACAAGCTTTTCTGTAGAAAATGTTAGATTATTGGAATTATGTTGTATTAAAACAGGCAATGTATGTGTGTTGTGCTGATTCTGATGTGTTGATGTACCACCAGCATCCTCCCTTCCTTTTCTTCTCGCTTAAATCTATCCCTTCATCATTCTCTCTGCATTGCAGGGCCCCCAGCAGCTCTCCAGCTGTCCACTCCCAAACAAGCAGCTTTGCTCTCACGTCCAGCAGCCGCTATAAACTGTAGGGTATAAGCATAGGGGAGTGACTGCGTGTGCGTGTGTGCGTGTGCGCGTGTGTGTGTGGGAGTAGGATTGCCCGGCTTTACTTACAGTGGCGATTCCTGTCACGTACTCCAGAGTAATTCCCTGTGCCTGCTGGGAATTATGTAACACTCCACAATAAGTGAGTTTTTTTCCCTCACATACAGCAGAACCGGCACACTTGAAGGCTCTCAGGTCAAACAGAACTGAGCGATTAAAAAGCAGGATGTCCTACAATGGAATGGAGACAGGATGCCACAGGGCACCGTGCTGGACATCCTTCTTTTTGAGGAGGAGGAGCAGCAGCAGTAGTAGTAGTAGTAGTAGTAGTAGAATAGTAGCTCACATAAACACATGTAGATACATACATAAGCAATAGGATGGGCTGCTGTTACAAAACAGTACAACTGAGTGAGATATTCACATCATATTTTCTCCAAGAAAGACCTTCACATTTCCCACGTTTACCACCCAGGGTGCTACACATCACTGCACATCGCCTGCAAATGTTGTTGTGATTTTTATTTTAGATAAATTCTAATAATCGTATTAGCAAGAAATTCCTCGAACATGTTTTAAAGATGTTTCTCTTTCTCCTGACACACACACACCCTTGAGCCTCACTCATTATCATCTACAGGAAATGGCAGCTGGCTTCCCAGGTAGCTACAAGAATGGACCCAAGAGACATTACACAAACCTGAAAGCAATATTACACACAAGCACACTCATACTCTGTCTCTCACTCTCTCTCACTCTCCATTACACGCTCATCTGATTATGTGCCATTCCCCGAGAGAATTTCCAGACTGGCATCATTCATTCACCATAACCCTTTGGATGTGCTTGAGCATCCTACAGTAGCTATGGATCATTTTAAATGAACATTCACACATATGTGTTGAGGACGGAGGACCGCACACCAGTGTGATAGAAGTATACACTTAAAATTGAGGGTTCTTCAAGGGTTCTATAAGAATAGTTCTATATAGAACCATCAACATTCAAAGAACCCATTGCATGAATGCAATGTTCTTTGCATTGTGAAAGGGTTCTTCAGACTGATGGAGGATATGCTGTGGAGGGTTCTGTATAGAACCTTTTTCAAAAGTGTTCTACTGTTGTTTTGACTGTTCTACAGTATATAGAACCCTCTGCTGTGTATTCTCCAACAGTCTGAAAAACCCTGATAAGATGCATGCAAATGGTTCTATTTAGAATCATTTTCTTTACTGAAGAACCTTTGAGGAACCCTGATTTTAAGTGCATAGAGAGTGTGTAACTATGGGAGTCTGAAAATGAGCTAAAGATAGACTTACCCTGTTTTGTATGGTTTAGAACCCCCTTTGAGCTAATGTTTGTGCTATTAATAGAGCAGCTCATGCTTTGCACTGAATACAACAATGCTGCTAAGATTGTGTTTATTTTTTTGGTCAATCATACGGACAACTTTTATGTCTAAATGTTTGATGCTCCATCCAGTATTTGTGGACTGAGTTGAGGTTGCGGTGGGATGGCGAAAATTCCATATCTTGACCTCACTAAAGCTCTCGAATTAAAAGTAGTTTCATTTAGCCTAGCATAGGCTCTGGATTAACAAGCAAAAATCAACAGGAGATTTGACACACGCCTGAACTACTCTTGCTTGTTTTTACAAGCTTTCTGAGCCGTGTGCTAATATCCACACTTTGTAGACGTAGAGAGGGAGTAATTACAAGGTGTGAAAGTGAGCTAAAGAAGGACTAGCCATGTTTTTGTGAAGTTTAAAATAACAATGCTAAATAAATAGCATAGTGCTATTTAGACCGCCTCTAAGTCGTACAGGTTAACTAGCTGTCTGGAGTAGGGCTGGTGGTATATTGTTATTTATATATAAGATATTAGATATAAACAGAGTGCGATATGAGCTGGAGTGCTATGGTTAATATTGAGTTCTGTTTCAGTCTTTTAGAAAACTTTCTTTGCTCCCTTTTTTTGCTCCGGCCCTCCTCTTTGCACCTCCTCTACACTGCTTCCCTCCACCCTATCTCGCCTTCTCACACACCATGGAGAGGGAATAAGGGCATAGTATCATATTTTATTGATGCATTCAAATTTGTCTCATCATATATCATATATTTTATATTTGAATTCAGCTGGAATATATTGGGATATGATTTTTTTGTCTCTATCACCCAGGCCTAGTCTCAAGTAGCTGTGGATTAGCGAGTTGACACAGTGAGATTTGGCACAGTGTAAAGCCACCTGAACTCTACATTTGGTTGTTTTTATGAGCCCCCCTGAGCTGCTTTCGACAGCATTTTTATTAGTATTCTAACCATATAAAATATATAGTTCAGGGAAATACTGGCGTGAGAAGAGTTGAGAGAGACAGACACTAAGAAGGGTGGGCCATCTTCTCCAAGGGGATCCATGTATACTGACCCATATTTTAACCAACAGATTCATATTCATGGCCCACATGTGCACACACACCTTAACGTCTCCACATGGATGGCTATATAATTACTCTACGTGTTGTCGTTCCCTTTCTGGGAAGGGCCGTTTTAGCTTCCTTCCCCTTGATAGAACCATTAAGCCAGCACTCCTGGGTCAGAGTGCATTGTCCACATGTTACCAGGGCTTTTGAAAATCGGCAATTGCTCCTTTTCCAAGACAGAAACTATAGACTAATTCAAGGCCTATTGTTATAAACACAATCCCCTCTGAATATACCGCCTCCCAAATGCAAGGTTGTGCAAAAAGGTCATCATCCTTTCATTTTGCATTGATCTTTTTTAAAAGATCTGTGCAGTCTTGGGAAATCCACACCCTGTAGTGTTATTATCGTCAGTCGACGAGAACAGATTTATGAAGGAGGGGTGCTGAATAAGCTAGATATGTCTTCTGGACTGACAGTAGTAACCTATTTTAAAAGAGGAAACGTCTCTTAGGGTCATCACATACTGGTGCGTCAGAATTAGTAGTTAAAAGAGGTCAGAAATTCAAAAAAGGAAGATAAATTGTATTGCTTAAATTAATCCATTTTTTTTGTTAATTGAATGTTGATAGATTTTTTTGTTAATTGAGGTCACATTACATTGCTTTGTTGTGAATATGATTCGATTTGATTGTTTAAAATTTTATGATGTGTCTCTTCCCGCAGTACTATTGGGTGTTTGTGCTGTCCAGAGGCCTCGTGGGAATTGGAGAGTCCAGTTACTCCTCTATCTCTCCCACCATCATCGGGGACTTGTTCACCAGCAACAGCAGAACCATGATGCTCTCTGTCTTCTACCTAGCCATTCCACTGGGAAGGTAAGAGTGGTCTATGCTCTTCACAGACCCATTACATGTATAGTGGTACTATATAGAGACCATTTCTATCACAGATGAAATGACAAGACCTTTGTATGTTTTTTGGTGGTTTTTTTTTATTGAAATGTGCTTTAAGGAACCATGAAGAAAAGGTTCTAAGAGGAAACCATTCTTAAGGACAAAAAGTCTTTGCAAAGAGCTGACATTTCTATATCGGTCAGGATTAACACACGCCTCCACCAAGTCAGTGTCACTGCAGTGCTGAGAATGACCAACCACCCACATAATACCTGCTCTGTGGTGGTCCTGCAGAGACCTGACCATTGAAGATCAGGGGAAAGAAGGCTGACAAAGTATGTAGAGAAGCAGAACTACAGTCTGTTGTTATAGAACTACAAAGTTCTCCTGTATGGTCAGAGGAGCTGTGAATGTTGATTGGTATAACTGTTGCTACATAATACATAACAAGCTCAATAATCTACACCACAGCTTTCTAGGTTCCTTGCCATATAGTAATCTCGTGAAGAGGCTTTTGCTAAACTTAATTCCAGAGGTGGACACAAGTGTGAGTCGGAGAGGTCATACAAAGCACAAATAAGATATTCAGATGACTCTGAGACTATCCGACTATTATGACTCATCTTGACCTCCACGGTACTTCATTCCACTTCCATTTTTCTCCCGTTCTGAAGCATCCGGGACAGGTTTTTTAAAGCAGGCTGTGTTGAAAACAGAGAGGCTGTGCAAATTGAGGCTCTTGACATAAACATTATCTGCACTGCCATCTCAGCTCAGTAAAGGTCAAATCCACAAAACCAGGCCCAGTGGCGCGCAGACCTTTTTGGTACGGTCACTGCCACGGACCAAAAGGCAGAAAGCTGGGCAGGATGTGCGAAAGGGTGAGAGATTGACATCCAAAATGGACATGCATGACCAACTCCCTCAGAGACGAGGCTCAAAGCGCTTATTTGCAAGGCTGTTTCAGCTGTTTGCCGAGGTGGAATAAGACGAGCAAGAGAAGAAAGACGGGAACACAGAAGAAGCGATAAAAAATGGATGTGTGCAGCGGGAAGGTACATGGGGTGCATTCTTATTCGCTGCAAAACCTCCCCACGGTGCATTGTGGCTGAGTTGTTTCCTGAGCTATGTGGGGTTGTTTTGTTCCATGTCCAAAACCCATCGGAGAGGGAGAGATAAGACACACAGTAAATGACAAGCAGAGTTACTGCAGTATTCATGCCATTGCTCTGTTCTCCACATTCAGTCAACAAAAGACTTTAGAGAAAAAGTTGTCATTTAGAGAAGATGCATTCATAAATATTATTCCCCATATATAAAATAAAATAAAATAAAATAACATAACATAACATAGATTTATGAGATGAAACTGGTTTGAGCAAATGTCTAAAAATGAGCAGCGACTATAAATTGTAGTGTGTTGCAAAAGATTTGAAAGAGAAGAAGAAAGAAAACACAGTAGCATTGCAAATGGTGTGAAAAATGTTGGTTTTCTTGGCTTCTAGACTTTAGTAGTTTTGCACCAATCAGCCATAACATTAGAACCACCTAATTATTAAGTAGACCTCCACAGTAGATCTGATCATTTAAGGCATGGACTCCATAAGACCTGATGGTATGTGGCCCCTAGTCTTGTAAGTTGGGAGGTGGGACCTCAATAAACCACATCAATGGGCCTTAGGTATACAGGGTACAGGGAAACACCCCACAAGACCTTCCTAATGTGTTGAGATATTCTGACCCAGTCATCAAGACATCATAATTTGGCCCTTCGGAGTGGCTCAGATTTTTATGCTTATCCATTGTCCTGGGTCCACCGAACCCTACTTGAAGTCTTGGTCAGAACCTTTTCAGTATTACATAGTAGTCCTACTCGTCACCTCTAAAGGTCAACATTCTTGCTTTCGCATTTTGGGCCGTGTTTCAGTGACGTAACCACTAATGGCATCGATGAGGGATTGACTGCAGTCAAAGAAAATGTCAGGAAGAAGAAAAAGAAGGCACACGTGTGTTTCGGTATGTGGAGGCCGAGGAGGTCCATAGTTAACAAAGCACTCATCAGCCGAAACAATAAGAGGCCAGTGATTGGAATTGCGAACCCTGCCGCCTCGATTCCTGTTCCAGACACCAACTGTTTATGTGCATCTAGGTTGTTATGACCGTCTCCAGGAAGTGAGCTCAAGATTGAGCGCAAGCCCCTGAAGGAAATGGATTCCCCTCATGAGAGGAAAAACTCCTCTCTGGCCAATAAATCTCTCCGGAGGTCAAGAGCGACAGTGTTCTTATGGTTCGAACAGAACTTCGTAGCCCAACACTGACTTACTGTTTCCACCTTTGTCTTCCTGCGTTTGTATCACTTTTCCAGTATAGAAAACACACACACACAGACACACACACACACACACACTTTCTCTTCTGCTCTTCCTCTGTGGGGTCTGGACTTTATTTTTGGAGAGGTAATAAGTTTAATGTAATATAGTTCAATCTGACTATTCAAGGCCTGGACTCCACAAGACCTCTGAGGGTGTCCTTTGGTATCTGACACCAATAGCGGCAGATCCTTTAAGTTCTGTAAGTTGTGAAGAGGAATCTCCACGGGCATCGGTCCTTAGGAATCTTAGGTGCTCATGACCCTTTTCATGCATTGTCCTTTCTTGGACCACTTTTGGTAGTACTGACCACTGCATACCAGACCTGCCTGGTGTTTTGGAGATGTTCTGACCCAGTCGTCTTAGGCCCTTGTGGAACTTAGGCCCTTGTGGCTCAGGTACTTGCCCATTGTTCCTGCTTTCATAACATTCAAGACCTGACCAAGAACATATCCCACCTCTTGACATGTGCTACTGTAGATTAAAATAATCTGTGTCTTTCATTTCACCTGTACTAGTGTTTTAGCCAACAGGCAGATCAGTTATGATTCCCAAATTTGCTATTTTTTTACAACTATATATAATTGTGGTTAATTTTGTAGATGACTGACAGAAATTATACACGTAAGGATGTACAGTGTAGCGACAAGTGTGTAATTATATAGGCAAGTCATTTGTACAATGCTGACAGTGCCTGGCAGTAGTTTCTATCACTCGTTTGCTACATTAGTGCAAAATTAGGAAGGAATTTTTGATACCAACCATCTGGGGGGAAAGAAATCACTATCCAAATTTGACTTTCCATCACATTATTCCCTTATTGTGGATATTCTCGCATTCCCACAGTTCCATTGTCAGGCATGTGTGGGCTTGCTGTCCTATTCAAGTATTTGTCAGATCAGGGTGGTTAATTGTAAACAGTGAGCTTTAATAGCATCAAACTTGGTTGACGCCTTGTACTTGGGAACACAGGAAACATGTGCGAGATGGAATGTGCCAACCTAACTGGAATGAAAAAAACATCCCTATAAAATAACAAGGCCAACAGGTTATCAGATTATGTTTAGCAAAACAAGGTATGCGGTCGTTAAAATAGGTGCCAAGACCCAAAGAGGAACCACTTCTATGGTACTATTCAATGGATGAACCAAAAGTAGAGAAGATCTGAAAGTCAAGGGGCTAATTTGTAACCCTTCCCTCCATATTTTACAGTTTATCCTGCTCCTACCGTACCACGATTCAACAAATCAGCTCATTAACAAGCCCTTCAGTTTTGTATTGGATGTGGTTGAGAAACACTGATCTAGTGCATCTCAAAATTAATTTCCTAATGTATCTAAAAAGTTAACTGTCGCGTTTTAGATTCATTACATATAAAGTAACATTAAGTGATTTGTTTTTTTGAGTAGATTAGACACAGCAGTGCTGCTGGAGTGTTTAAACCCTCAGTGTCACTGCTGGACTGAGAACATTCCAGCCACCGGTTCTGAACAGTCTGATAATGATTTGAATGATTACAAAAGTTCCATGTAGTGCCTGTACAAGACTACTGTCAGTACGTGTAGAACATGCTGCTCTTTATCTGCATTTCTGATCCTAATTGCTCTTCAGCTCTTTGTCAGTAGAAACGTCAAGGTGATTCCATCAAAGAGACATTTGTATCTTCAGGGGCTTCATTTGCCTGGTTCTCCTCCACAGCTTCAGTGTTCGTCTCCATATGGCGTCTAAATCCCTTTCGTCCTTCAGGGGCAGTGATGTTATCTGCTGTCTCTATGAATCGGCGAAGCGAGGAATGTCCTGGAACAGCTTCAGCTAAACTCATCTGCTTTGCTCCAGACAGAAGACAAATGAAGTTTGTGGAATGCAACGCCCTTCCTGTTTTAATATTATACAGCTATATTATCAAAGCCAGACCTCGTATTTCTTTGGTGGTCGGACTCTTTGGCTCCTGCATATAAATGTTTGTCCTAATAATATTTGAACGTTGTCATAAGTCAAATGGAGAATGTTTGTTCTGATGTTAGGGAAGGTATTTATCTCAATGCCATAAAAACACACAGCCTAATGGCTGAAAGAGGACCTCCAAGTGATCATGATCATAAATCATCATGTTGGTGATAACACTGAGGAGCTCTTTCAGTAAATGGAGGGTACAATGCCCTTTCAGTAGCAGACATACTTCCTTTGCTGCAACTTCTGTCTGCTGTTTGTGAAATTCTTCTCCAATCAGCGAGGGCAAGGAACAAGGACATCGGAGTGAATATGAGAGTCTGAGAGAATGGGAATGAGTCACGTTCTGAGATGTGAAACAGTCAGAGGAATGGGAGAACTAGGTTTTGAAAGATGGGAAGGGGATTGGACACACCTACTCCAAAGCACAATTTGGATGGGAATAAATGTGGTCATTTCCTCCTATTTAGGTGCTCATCAGAAGGTGTTCTGACCACTATTATGAACCTTACTTGGTCTCCTAGTGAGTGATGGGACTTTATACATTGTCTAATTGTATATTTGCTAATTTGGCCTACTTCAATAACAACAGCAACTTGTTTAAAGGTGGCTTTGGTACATAAGTTATTTAAGCAGATGTCTTATATCTAATGATCTTTAAGGTTAGGAAAAACAGATATTCTCTAGTAAGCCTACTTAATGTCAGAGATCCAGACACTGTGGTCAATAGACCTCTGCTGACTTCTGCAACAGTGACACACTGTCAATTAATCATGCAGACAGACTGCAAATAGAAAGGAGTCACCTCAATCAGAGCGAGCGTGTGTATGTTTGCCCTGGTTTCCTCCATAGTCAAGGCCAAACAGAGTAATTATGAGCATTATCGCAGAGTAAACAGGACACAAAGCTGAGAGTTTGGTCTGCGTCTGAGCAGCTGTGACTCAGATTCCTCAGATCTCACAAGATGTGGGCCCACCTTGAGCATTTCTCACAGGCTCTGAAGAAAACTTAAATAACCAGGACCTTACCTGGAGTTGAATTCACAGGCTGGAGCTCTTGTTATAATCAAATCAAATCAAGTTTTATTACACAGGTGTAAGGGTGAGTGATAAAGTTAGTAAAACTGTAGTAAAACAGATGCATAAAAACACAGGAGAAGAAAATAAAAATAAGAATAAAGATAGGAATATATACTGTATGTAATACAAATAGAGTATTTACACATTACCTTACACTATACAAACATTACTGCACTGAAACATATATTATTGCATAGACAGATTGACCTCTGAAGCTAGTGTGTCACACCCATATTATGGACTCTTAATGAATAATGAGAAAAATGAATGCTGTTTCAGAAATCTAGACTATTGTTGGAAACAAAATGTTCCAAATTCTAGATGCTTTGTAATGACATTCCCTTTAATGTCATTCCCTGGATACTCTGAATTATGAGATTTAATAGGTCCAGGTTTAAGGTTTAAGACTTGCAAGCTCCCCTAAATGCCCCAAACAAACCAGCAAATTGTGTCATATGAGGTATTTGGGAGTAGTTGAGTACAGTTTGAGCAGTGGCCAGGTGCAAACATTCCAAAGGTTTGGGAGAAAGACCACTCCTCTCTCCAACTGCGCTCCTTAAAGCACTCCTTAAACCACACACAACTCCACTCCCTCACCTTTTCATGACGACGATTCAGATTCTGACTCGTTCTTTTCAAACTTCTGTGCTCTGCCCTTACTTTACAAATGGGGTTCTAGCTTCAAGTATCATACGCCGAAGCCAAACCAACCTCTAGCCCCCTTCCTTGCCTCAGCCACTGGTCTGCACTTTCCAAATGACTAAATAGGTCATATTTTTGGCTAAAACAAATGCAACTGTATGGACGTTTCAATGTGAGATCGCACTGAAACATTTTGGTTACAAACATGGGGCCTCATTTGCCAGCCGTTCTAATGATGTTCTTGGGATTTGTTCAGTTTATGAGAACAGTGGGATCCATCATGATAAGAGCAGAGCTGTGAACAGTTCTGCACTTTAAAAAACATCATTAAGGTCAGCATCTAAAGGGGTGGCAGGGAGATCAGGGTTAGCCTTCCATCGCTGTCAGCCTGGGCCTGTGGAATTGGATGTGGACTGTTTGATGATATTGATATTGATGAATGGTTTCCCACTTTGTTTTTTTTAAGTGTGTAAACTAAGAAAATCATTGTATATCAGTTTCCACATCTTTTAAATGTCTTTTTGTCAATTCTTCTACATTCTGTCTGTCTATAAACTTCAGAAAACCCAAATATTGTGATACATACTGTGTATTGTCATGGTGTCTTCAAGAATCTGTGCCATTTAGGGGTCCTTCAGGACCAGTTTGAGGTTTGAGAGATGTTGAACTAGATATTAGTTAGGTCTTTGAGTGGATATTCCTTTTCAAAAACATGCAGAGCGTTCCACTCAGATAGATATGGGCAGGTCTCCCACGCAGCTCAGCCATTAATCATTTACACAGTTGAATTGACCAAAACTAGGGAAAGGTCAGAGTCTCTCTCTGTCTGTCTCTAATGACCACTGATAAATGCTTGAGACTCTGCCATTACCAGAGGTGATCGCCAGCGTGGGCCATTAGTATGCACAGTGTCTGATCTGAGGACTGTCTGTTCTCCCACAGCATGAATTTTTCACCTAGTGTGACTCTGCTCTTCTGAGGGGGCAACAAGAGTGGAATAAAGAGCAGCAGAGACAGTGATGAGGGATATTGAGAAACAGGGAAAAACAGGAAGGGAAAAGAAATGGGAATGCACCGAATAAGACATTTAAGGATAACTGCAAGCCTAATCAGGCTAAAGTCTATTTTAGCCTTTGATTTGAAATGAAATGTTTGTTTACTCTGTGCTGTTTACATAAACATGTTTTCTTCTCTCCGCTGCAGTGGTCTCGGCTACATCCTGGGATCCAGCGCTAAGGATGCTGCAGGGGACTGGCACTGGGCTCTCAGGGTAAGAGCTCGCTCTGTTTGAAGTGTATGGTTTGTGTATATGTACGGGAGAGTAAATGAGGACAAAAGTGGAGATTTGGAAGTGCTAAAGAGCTGAAAAGGGATACACACACGCTCACGCACAGTTACACACCCGTCTCTGTCCTCACAGCCTGTTCTGAAACACCAAACACCATCAAATCCAGCGCAGGCAGGTGAATCCCATAATACCTTCTTGGAAAAGCAACAGTGCATTCATAATTTCCCATCATTATGACAACTCAGCAAACCACAGCACTTTAATTTTGCATTACCGCTGTGTCCCTGGGGTCCTACTCACACCGGATGTATCAAATCTCCCTGCTAGCACCATCTTGAGGTCTTAGTGCTAGCTCTCACCCAAAGATAGGCTTTCAGTATTCATCCTAGCTGGGCTGGAGAAGCACAAAGACTCATTTGTTTCAGGATATTTCTCACTAGCCCTGATATATCGCAGCACCCTTCTGAAAATAACCCACAGAACAGCTACCTTCTATGTAACGCCAGCAGCCAAAAGTATTTAACCACTCAGCTAAGAGAAACGGGCATCGTCGGCAACCTCAACCTCAACCTGTGATGAACAAAAAATGGACAAAAGTTTTGGACACCTGCTGCTAAATGTTTCTTCTGAAATCATGTGTATTAAAAGAAGAGCATGTCCTGCTTTTGTTGAAGTAACTGTCTCCGCTGTCCAGGGAATACTTGATTGTGAAACTTTGCTGTAAGGATTTGATTGCTTTCAGTAGAAAGAGCGTTAGTGAGGTCAGGATGTTGATCACCAGTCCACCTCATTTGTAACTCCTCAACTAACTCCAGAAGTACTGGATGGAGCCCCTCCATTCCAGAGAACACAGTTCCATTGCTCCACAGCTCAATGCTGGAGGGATGCATACTCCTCTAGCCCAGTGTTTCGCTGGAGTCACTGGAGGCAATCCTTCCTTGCACATTTTAGAAGATTCCCTGCTTCAAGACAACCTCTGCATCTCAGAAGGGCTTGTTAATGAGCTGATAATTTGATTCAGGTGTAATGGGAGCAGAGAACGCTCTAAAATCTGTAGAGCAGAGATACCTTGAGGACAAGGGTTAACATTGCGCTCGCCCACACCTGGCAATAGCTTTTCCAGAGAGTCCTATTCTATTGGTAGTCCTCCTCTGCAGGGACTAGACAAGCCGTGTGTGCATTTGCACATTTATGTCAGCAATGAGAGCAACGTAAAAGCAGCTGAATCCATTTATTAGAAGGGGTATCCACCTTTGGACATGCGTTGTGTAACTCTGACCGTACAGTGCAAGAGGAGAAAGAAAACTTGTAAAAGAGAGAGGCCCCCATGAAAGTGCTAAAGATGCTCCTCCCTTCACTATTCCATTAGCGTGTTCTACCACACAAAGGCCAAGCCTGTTCCATAAACTTTAACAAGTGAGTGCTAAATTTAACAGGTGTCCTTTATTACCAGAGCTTGTTGTGGCTTTTTAAGTAGCAGCGAGAGTCTATGATGGCTAAGACGTTTTCCCAGTGTGTGGCCACCTCATAAAGGAAGACTTTGGTGAAGAACCAAATGCATGCGATTTTCACTTTCCCCTAAAGTTCAGGCACATTTGCTTTCTGCTTCTTTAGTTTTGTCTAATGTTGCTAACAAGAAGCTCACTTTGTAGCTTTGTAATTACAGACTGTAGTCCATCTGTTTCTCTACACACTGCATTAACCTCCTTTCACCCTGATCTTCAATGATCAGAATCCCACAGGACCACCTCAGAGCAGGTATGTGGGTGGTGGTGTGTTAGTGTATGTTGTGCTGGTACGGGTGGATCAGACACAGCAGTGCTGCTGGAGTGTTTAAACACTGTGTCCACTCACAGTCCAACATATCAGACATGTCTACTTACTTGCTCCACTTTGCAGATGTAAGATCGGAGACAGAAGCTCGTCTATTTATGTAGGCTAGATATTTCTGGTTAGTGGTCTGTTTTCAGTCCAGCAGTGACAGTGAGGGGTTTAAACACTGCTGTGTCTCATCCACTCATACCAGCTCATCACACTCACACACCACCACCATGTCAGTGTTACTGCAGTGCTGAGAATGACCCACCACCCACATAATATCTGCCCTGTGGTGGTCCTGACCACTGGGTGACCATCACGGTGAAAGGAGGATAATAAAATACGCAGAGAAACAGATGAACTACAGTCTGTAATTATAAAACTACAAAGTGCTCCTGTACGGTCAGACGAGGTGATAAAATGGACAATGAATGTAGAAACAAGAAGGTGGTCATAATGTTATGGTTGATTTTTATATATTTAGGAAATATTGTAAACGTACCTTTGCTCTTAACATTTTTTAGCTTTAAAAATAGTGTTCTCTAACAATGATTTCCAGACTGACAGGGGTCCTCAACTCAACACGAACTGCTCTCCACATGACAGGTATATGGGCTTTGGAAGTGACGGAGCAATTTTTGTGCTGCTTGTCCAAACAGAAGCCCTCGGTCACATTGTTCAAGCAAAGACGCTGCTGGAGAAGAAAGGAAGGGGTGCGTGTGGGTGCAAAGGATTCTGAGGGCTGTTAATCATCAACAGCTCTTTAAACAAGTTGAAAAATAACAATCAGATGAGAAGGCTCCCTACCAGCCGTATCCTGCTTCAGAGGGGAAAAAACACAGCGTGCCGATTTCCGCTTGTTGTGCGTTCCTTACGAGGACGTGGTGGCCTTCCTTTCTAGAGAAACAGAGGAGAGATCGAATGTAGGACAGATTGTTTTTGGAGGGTAGATTGCATTACCTGTGGAAAATCAGAGAGGAGTTATGGAGGAAGGAGGCCACTATATTGCTTGACATTAACCTTGAAACAGTGAAAACTATTGAGCAGAACCTCATTCCTGTTTTGCGTTGTAGTGGGTCGATCCTTTTGAACAATGTTTGACTGCATGCTTATATAAATATACTTAATTTTTCCCTAATCTCAAATTTAATCAATCAGTCAAAGCATTTTTGTCTTCAAAAATGAGTTGTGCACAAGCTAACAGGTGAATGAAGGTTTCCTGCTAAAATAAACCTACTTATGTCATTTCTGAGACTGTAGTGTGTACTACAACAGTAGTAGGAGCCACACAACAGTAGACCTCAGGTCTTCTGCCTGTCCCCACGGTCAGGTTGTCCATTATCGGTCATTTAGTGTCATTTAGTGTCATTTAGTGTTGTGACATTTCTCTGAAACTATCAGCCTTCTAGTTATCCCTGCACCTCTCTTTCAGTTGTTCTCTACCATTATTATTGTTCACATAATAACTATAACTATAATTATATAATTATATAACTATAATTTCATTGCTTTTCATTGGTATTTTTTTATAACACAGATAAAGATATTCAACCTTTATTCATAAAAAATAGTTGTATTCAGATACAATAATCTTACACTAATCTCCTTCAGAGTATCCTCTTGGCATGCCACACACTTATCCCAACAGTTCTGTCACTGTTGGAAGCAGCACTGGAATGCCTCAGCTAGGCTGTCGCATTCTGCATGTCTTGGACTGAGATCTGGTCCTTTCAGGGATTTTTACAGGTCAGGGAAAAGCTAGAAGTCACACAGGGCCATGTCAGGAGAGTAGGGACACTGACTAAGCACATGTGTGTTTGGCAAGTAAACATACTGTATAATGTATCAGATGTGAAGAATGGGCAGGTGCGCTATTGTGATGGAGCTGCCAATGGCCTGCTGTCCACAGGTCTGGCCATTTGCGGATCGTTTCGCAGTATCGTTGTTCAAGTGTTTCTGTTATTTTGTCAAACGGAACTTACTTACACCAACATGGCAACTGACAGCTTCTGCAGGTTCAAGGATGTGCATTAGTCCTTTCGACGACTCAGCCAAGGTTTAGGTGTGTACCTTACACAACGCAAACCTGGAGGCCACGGGCTTCAGTGTAAATGTAATGAAGTAGATTCCAGACACCAAACAGTGGGGCCAAAAGGGGGGTCAACCACAGTTAGAGTAAAGCACTAATAAACCAAAGCCTGAACTAGCACAGACCGCAGCTCCTCATCAAAGCCCTAGATTTCACACACACATACACACACACACACACACACAAAGGCAAAGCAAAGGAAGCACAGTTTTGTGCATCAAACAGCAGTGGTCAAGTAGATGAGGCTCGCACTCATCTTATCCACTATGCAGATTCAAAATGCAGCAAGTGAGAGTGAGAGTAAACACACACACACATACACACACACATCCACACACACACACACACATCTGAACTGAGCTGAGTATTAAAGTGGCATAAAATATCTACAGGAGGATTTCATCTGACAGACCAATTTGGTTTTGCTTTCACAAGGGATAGACCACAGTCCACTGCTCCCCTGTGGACACACACAAACACACCCATAAACCTACACACTTATTCACCCACTCACATTATAAAAGATCATGTAGAAAAATATTACTGCAGCTCATCGCCTGCTGGACTGAACTGCAGCTGCGCTCTCACAGAGTGTGTGTGTGTGTGAGAGAGAAAGGGGAGGGGGAGGCGGGGGTTTAGAGATAGAGTGCTGGGTTTTGACCGTAAACTGAGCCACCACTTCAAAATACAACCAGACTGGGCTGTATTAGTTAGAGACTGAGATGGATAGAGAACAACAACAGTGGCCATCTTTCTCTTCTTTAACTTGAACACTTTTAGATCATTTTAAAAGTACTGGATTATATACCTGTATGATTAAAATGCCCATTCCTAGTTCTGAGCAGCATGTAACTAAAGGCCCAATCTCTCATGTCTTTAGGTGTCTCCTCTGTTGGGGATGACTGCTGGAATGCTCATCCTGCTCTTCGTTCCTGAACCCAAGAGAGGCAGCGCTGACCAACCAAGCAGCCGCATGAAAACACGCACCTCCTGGGTCTGCGACATGAAGGCCCTCGGAAAGAAGTAAATGAAAACATGACACACCTATGTCCCGTTATCATCACCTATGCGGGCTGCTTATACTTGGCATTGATTTATAGATGGGCGTGTGTCTGACGTTGGCATGTTGTCAGTTCAGTGGGTCACCTTTTCTATGAAGGCCCTGAGAAAGTGTGTAAAAAACAATTTCTGTTCTTGGTGAGTTTTATAGGCAGGAAGGCACGAGAAGGCTTGAGGTCACACATTATTCTAAATCTGTGAAGTTGAAAGGTGTGTGAGAGAAAAAGAGAGGTAGAGAGGAGAAGAGAAACAGGGAATACCTCTGAATCAGGACTAACGTGTGAAATATGCTGTGTATTGGCAGACACAGCAGTGCTGCTGGGGTGTCTGAACCTCTTATAGTACCCTTCCCAAAGCCACCATTAACCAATGGTTTACACCAAGTGTTTAGGGTTGACAGACTGCCTGTTGTTGATCAAATTTATGTTTGCTTTCTAGCCGGAGTTACGTCTTCTCGTCTCTGGCCTCGGCAGCGATGTCGTTTGCGACAGGGGCGTTTGCCATCTGGATTCCACAGTATCTGTTCAGAGCTCAGGTGGTGCAGAAGACTGCTGTGAGCTGTACTGACCAGCCCTGCAGCAGCAGAGACAGGTAACACATACACACTCAAAGCAGTGTCCTCACATGTACTTGTAACTAAACTCTCTCACTCAAATAACTGACAAGTAGCAAATCACCATCCCCAGTCGATGGCACCATCGATGACACTGATTAACCACTGAAAATAATTCACTATTTCTTTTATTATTATTATGTAATTGTTGCCCCTGGTAAAGAGAGCCTTGTTGCCATGTTGTTTTTTGTCGATCCAGTCTGATCTTCGGAGGCATCACTTGTGTGACGGGGCTGCTGGGTGTGGTGATCGGCGCGGCCACCACGCGGTTCTGTCGGCAGAAGACGGAGCGCGCTGACCCGCTTGTGTGTGCTGTCAGCATGCTGGGCTCAGCAATCTTCATCTGCCTCATCTTTGTCGTGGCCAAGAAGAGCATCATAGGAGCATATGTAAGTACCATATTCAAGTCCCAAAATTGCCTACAAAGTGTCTAATATGCAGAGTAATTGGACCTGCTGACATTTCTTAACCACCCATCAACCTAACCCTAACAGCCATGTAAGATACCATAGCAACCACCTGACAAAAAAGTAACCCACGGCACCCACATACAGTAGGAATACAACAAACAAGCAGCTTAACCATAACTCACGGGGTTGGTTTTGAGAGAAGTGTGTGGACAGTGCTCGACCTGCATGCAGACTCTGACTGATCAGTCACAGGGGGACGGGCTCTGATGTCACTGACACAGATATTGGGTTGTAGAGGAAAATGAGAAGGGACGGAGTGTGCTCTCTTTTTTTGTTCACGGAGTCTTCAGATTTCAGAATAAAAGTCTCGCAAAATTGGCCCAGGGCTCTACAGGATAATTTTAGGGCTAAAACAATAAGTAGCAGCCGTCGCTTGGTGGTTAGGGAACCAGCCTTATGACTGGAAGGTTGCTGGTTCAAATCCCTGAATGGCTGAAGTGCCCTTGAGCAAGGCACTGATTGTCCCAGCTGCTCCCCGGGCGCTAAAGATTGGGCCCACCATTTTGGGCATGTGTTCACTGCTCCCTGGTGTGTGAGTTTGCTAGTGTGTATCAGTGTGTGAGGATGGGTTAAATGCGGAGGATTAATTTCTGTGTATGCACAACACAGTGTGTTAATAAAATTACTATATTTAACCAGGGGTGTCAGTCCTGGAGATAAACAGCATCATCTTATTTAGTATATTCCTCTTCTAACCCATCTTTACTCATCTTTAGCTCAACCCAAGCAGCCTGAAGCTGAAAACATACCGCTTCCAATCACAGCCCAATGGCAACCAGTAGTAGTAGCATTAGTGGATAGCGAAGTTGTGGTGGAACTCATTGAGCTGTGCTCAGTTTCTCACTGTGGCTTCTCCTCATCAAACATTGAGCAGCGATGTGCTGAGGCAACTCCTTACTCAGTGGCTAGTCAAAATAAGGTCATCGCTAAGCTAAGTACGTAAGGCCTTCCATTATTGACAGGCCGTCCTCTCTTGCCTTTAACGGCCTCAAAGGAAAGGTTGACCAGGCTTGTGCATTTACTTTTTTCTTCGTAACAAGTTTACTAGTCATTAAACATGGATCAGCCAAAACATTATGACATTGTTTCTACATTCACTGTCCATCATATCAGCTCCTCTTACCATACAGGAGCACTTTGTGCAGCACTTTGCTGCAATGCTGAGAATGACCCACCATCCACATAACACCTGCAGAGGAGCTAAAACGATAGGTACTGAGTAAATTGAGGTGATAATGTTGATCAGTGTATATGGTAATTCTTTACTGTACGGCACCATTCATAAGACAACATAAGCTTTTAAGGACAAGAGGTATAACCTTATTTACACAATTATAAAGGCTGATAACAAGTGTCAGTTGTTATATTACTTTCCGGGATGAGATACACCTTTTATGTACCACAACTTTGTATCCAGCCTTCAAGCACACAGAATGAAAATGATAATGTTTTATATTATTCAAAACAACTCAAATTGCAGTGGTCAGTGCAGACAGTTGGTGATTTGTGGAAATGCAGGCTGCTGTTTGTTTGTTTTAATGAACATACTAACCAGGAAAAGGGTGCAGTTTCACCAGGCAGCTGGAAAACAATGGACTATGGCATTTGTTTTGGACTGACCACTCAGACAAAGAGGAAAACTTGAGCCGTATAAGAAAACAAACTGGCTTTTGGCTGCTTTCTGTACGCCAAGAGGGACAATGCAGTCGGAACAGAACCATCAACACACTATTAATCCAGAGTTCCCATATAAAAAAAAATGTCTGTGATTAAAAAGGTTGATAATAAACATATTTTTAGCCACATGTAATGGTCAGGTCTTGAGAAATGGTTCAATGCTGAGAGTTCAGTTCATATGTTTACAGATCCTTTTACATGCAGTGGACATTTAAAAGGATTTGAGTACATACAGTACTGTACTCTACAAATAGTAGTACTGTGTGTGTCAATTTCGTAAATACTAGTATACCTGCCTCAGACGATACTACTTATAAGTATAGACTTCAGTAATCCCCGAAAGACTCACACTGATCAGCTGTTAGACTTTCACCCTGATCTTCAATAGTCTTCAATAGGAACATTTACAAGGTGGAGCGACTAGGTAGGGGTGTCTAGTAAAGTGGGTGCAACACACACTAACACACCACCACCATGTCAGTGTCACAGCAGTGCTGAGAATGACCCACATAATAGCTGCACACTGGCCATTAAAGAGCAGAGAAACCGATGGAGTACAGTCTGTAATTATAGAAGTACAAAGTGCTCCTGTATGATAAAAGGAGCTGATACAATGGACAGTGGATGTAATGGCCTTAATTTTATGGGTGATCAGTTTATAGTGTAATATGATATAACAGCTGATAAGACCCTCTAAGATTTTCATACTTTACTGAAATGTTAATAGTGGCTTCTGGAATTTTCCATTTGACCCTGCGGTTGTAATCATAGCCTTATTGTGGAAGAGAAATGAGAGGTAGACATGGCAAAACTTCACGCAGAAGAGGAAGTGTGATGGCGATGTGGAGTTTAAGAATGTGAGAGAGAGAGAGAGAGAGAGAGAGAGAGAGAGAGAGAGAGAGAGAGAGAGAGAGAGAGAGTTCCAGCAGAGACAGCTGACATCTTGACTGCAGACCCTGCTGATCAGACTTCAGACTTTAACCACAGTCCAGCAGGATTACACTTTCAGTGTGTCAGTCACGCTGGCTGAACCTTAACTCTCTCACACACACACTCACACTTACATACACTCACTTACATTCCTCTCAGGCATACAGAAAGACAAGTGTCTTAAAGACAGGCTCCACACACATGCGTACACCACAGGGGTGTACGTTTTCGGATTTGACTACAATTCTGCTCACTTTGCTTCAGAGTCTTTAGGAAATGATTCAGTGCTTCATGAATCAGTTTGGTTCTTTGATACAATCCTGTTGACATATACAATTAAAATAATACAGAAGCATGAAGAAGAGAATGTAAAACGTAAAAGTGGAATATTAAATTAAATGATATAGAATGATTGACAGTTGAGCATGTACTTGTGGACAGAGCAGTAAACATGCCCTCAAAAGCTCCTTTGGCACTTAAACTGGGATTTAGTTCAGTTGAATTGTTTTCTGCTGTTTTTTGAGCTGGAATACCTCCTTCTGTGATGTCACATGTTGAAGCCACCATGGTTAGATAACAGTAGATTTGTAGTTTGTTATGATATGTGTATCATGTCTGTAGGTTACTCTGATCCTGAGTTAAGAACCAGCATGTAACTGCCTGCAAAGTGCTGATCTTGGGTTTTAAGAATGAACTCTGACCAAACAGTTTCGACCTGATTAGGATCAACACAAATAAACATGAAATAGTGTTATAGAACACATATAGTGCCCCATTAAGCATGAAAGGGGAGTTAAAAAACTATATTTAGGCCAAAAATGAGTGCACAATGATTAATAGTATAATCAACCCCCTAGACAGCATGAGATATTGTAATTTTCCAACAGTGCAGTTAAATCATTGCCTTAAGGTGCTTTTACACTCCTAATGCACACAGTCCACCCACCCCCAAATACACACACACACACACACACACACACACACATACTCACACACACACACATGCATTGAAAAATTCCCAACTTTCACTGGAAATTCTGAATTCATCACGAAGTTCTGAAACAATGATAAGAACCGACAGATTCACAATGTCAAAAAGTGAAAATCTGCTAAGGCTTTTTCACAGCGAAGCGAAGATATGTCCTGGACTCTGAACAGACAGGCTGCTGTCAGAGACAGACCGGCTCCCTCACTCCAGAACCCTCGTCCATCTGACCCCAAACACACTAACCACTCACCAGGCCTGCCAGCTGCTGCCAGCCGTGTCTACAGCTCAGAGCCTCGCACACTGTCGCGCCACGCCAAACATTCAGGAAACTCAATACTTGCATTTTAATTCACCGTTAAGCAATGAATGTCCCAAGAAGCAGACACAGCTGAGCGTCTGTTACTTGCTGTGAGAAGTCGTTTAATTTTCTCCAGAGACTGAAGAGGAGACGTCGGGAAAAAAAACAAACTGCTGTTAAATGGAGAAGTTT